>OX608081.1:56538406-56605759 GCA_951509765.1 Sphenella marginata
TATAAAAATTGGGATTATGACACTCTCTTGCAGTGTCATAATCCCAATTTTTTTACTTGGGATTTTGCCACTTGGGGCTATGACATGTCACCATTTCTCTGCTATTAGTAGTTTTTAAGCTCAGTTTCTTAATAGTGATAGTATTCTTGTTGTTGGAGACTTTAACTTACCTTCAGTTGGCTGGGTTAGCTGAAGCGATTCAAACTTCCTAACCCCTATCTCACAACATGATTTCCTCAATTTCATGTTGGATACTTTGTTTGTACAGGTCAACAATGTGTCGAACGGTAATAACAAGATCCTTGACCTGGTATTTGTGGATGACTCTGTATGTGTCACACTTCATCGAGTTCCACCGTTATCTGTCCCTGAAGAATCATTTCATCCTACGCCCGAGATAGCATTGGACATGGCGCAACCTAGCAGAATTGGTATAAGGATAGGAAAACAGAGTTACAGCTCGCGATGCTTCTCTAAAGCGAACTTCATAAAACTTAATGATATGTAGCTAACCATGACTGGTTGAATCTTTATTCCTGTAATGATATCGAGGCAGCCGTTTCCATATTCTATAACTCTCTAAATGGAATTTTCGACAACTGTGTCCCTCTCCGTTATACTAGTCTTGGGACGAATAATCCGCCCAAAACAGCTTGCTAGACTCAGCAATATTAAGTCATACATAAACGTTTTATAAGATCTGGCTCATCTAACACCTATTCGAAATATTTGGTTGCTGACTGCTCAATCACCAGTGCTATAAGGATTACTTAACTGGTTGCAAAACTAAATTTTTCAATAACCAGAAAAGTTTTTACAATTTCGTTAATTCAAAACGGAAGACCTCCGGATTTCCATCTTGCTTCTCCTTTGGAAGTAAGAATGCCAGTTCGGATCAGGACATTGTGGAATTATTTGCTGATTTCTTTAAGTCAACTTATTCATCTTTTATCTGACCATTCGTAAATTATTTAAACTATCTCTTTATTCTGCGTTATTCCCCGCTGTTAAGAAGCAATCATTTATTACATACTTGGAAAAATAAAAGGGGGTAGGTCAAACATTGATAGCTGCAGGGGAATAGCTAAGCTTTCAGCTATTCCTAAAACCCTTGAACAAATAATTACTCACCAACTGCAACATCTGTGTTGCTCTTTCTTATCACCGTCTCAACATGGTTTTGTGCGCGGATCAACCACTACGAACTTACTTGAGTTCACCACTTTTGTTATGGATGGATTCGTGAATTGTTTGCAAACTGATGTAATATACACTGATTTCAGTAAAGCATTTGACTCTGTCAACCATGAGCTTCTAATTTATTTATTTGGCTTTCCGAATCATTCATCATCAATCGGGTGACATGTCATAGCCCCAAGTGGCAAAATCTCTCTTGCAGTGTCATAGTCCCAATTTTTTACTTGGGACTTTGACACTGTAGACTGAGTGTCATAATCCCAAATAAAAATGAGACAAAATCCCAATTTTCGGTTTTTCACTAATAACTTTTCACAGAAACAAAATATTGCTTTTCCCCCTTCGGATTATTGTTACGGAGGCCCGATCCACGTTTTTTATGTGCAGAACACCTTTCCGCGTAGGCGGCCTTCGGCCGCGCTTCAAAAAATAACCCTGGGCTACGCCATTCCAACTCCGGGTGTGTGCCATAGCCGTGGCTACCGCCACGGTGATGTGCTTCCGCGTGCCACGTTTCCCACTTTGGTTAACGTGAAATTTGTGTGTAACTAATCAATAAAATACAAAAAGAATTAGAATATTATTGTTTCATTAAAAAAATGAAAGGATATCTGAAATATATTTTTTTTTTTCAATGCCATTTCTCAAAACATATCAATTATAAATTTATATATTATATTTGCTTACTGTTTCTAGCAAAAAACTTGAAAATAAATCTTGTAATAAAAGTATTGAACAGGCTTGAGTTTTTTTCTAATTTTTTCAGCTCAAAGGTGTCAAAAACCCAATTGGGAGTATGACACTCCACTGCAGCGTCATATTCCCAAGTAAAAAAATTGGGATTATGACACTGCAGGGGGTGTGTCATAATCCCAATTTTTTTACTTGGGATTTTGCCACTTGGGATTTTGTCATGGCACCATCAATCGTATGGCTTGAAGATTATCTAATGAACACGTCTTAACAGGTTTTGTTCAAGAATACTATGTCCTAGTCGATCAAGGTAACCTCTGGTGTGCCTCAGGGAAGTCATTTAGGCCCCTTGCTTCTTGCCCTATTCATAAATGATCTACCTCAAATTATCTCTTATTCCCGTACTCTCATGTACGCGGGTAAATGTAAATCTGTTATTATTTTCCCCTACCGAACCATTTCGGCCAGATCTTCTTCAAGCTGATTTGGAGGCGTTGTGGAACTGGTGTACAGTCAATCTATTAAACTTGAATAGCTCCAAATGTAATGAAATGACATTTCATCGAGTGAAGCCAGTTTGAGCATCCTACTCACTAAATGGTACCCCTTTGGAGCGTATCTCTGATGTGGTTGATCTGGGTCCCCTATTTAATCATAAACTGAGTTTTAATATGCATATCTTATCAATTACGAACAAAGCCATGGGTGTGGAGTTGGATTTGTTAAAAGGTGAGCTAAAGAATTTGATGACCCATACCTTACCAAGATTCTTTACACATCGCTGGTGCGCATAATACTTGAGTATTGTTCATGTGTCTGGTGCCCCGTGTACCGAGATTGTGACATGTCATAGCCCCAAGTGGCAAAATCCCAAGTAAAAAAATTGGGATTATGACCCTCTCTTGCAGTGTCATAATCCCAATTTTTTTACTTGGGACTTTGACACTGTAGACTGGTTGTCATAATCCCAAATAAAAATGAGACAAAATCCCAAATATGAAGCCTGGGATTATGACACTCCCTTGCAATGTCATAATCCCAAGTTGGAAAAAGTTGGGATTATGACACTGTAGGCTGGTGTCATAATCCCAAGTAAAAATGAGATGTAAAATGAGATGAGCTAAGAGACAAGCTCCAAGAGAGAAACAAGGAAAGGTGTTCTGCACATAAAAACCGTTGATGGGGCCCCGAATTGGGGATCTGACCGGGGTCAATTTTCGGTTTTTCACTAATAACTTTTCACAGAAACAAAATATTGCTTTTCCCCCTTCGGATTATTGTTACGGAGGCCCGATCCACGTTTTTTATGTGCAGAACACCTTTCCGCGTAGGCGGCCTTCGGCCGCGCTTCAAAAAATAACCCTGGGCTACGCCATTCCAACTCCGGGCGTGTGCCATAGCCGTGGCTACCGCCACGGTGATGTCCTTCCGCGTGCCACGTTTCCCACTTTGGTTAACGTGAAATTTGTGTGTAACTAATCAATAAAATACAAAAAGAATTAGAATATTATTGTTTCATTAAAAAAATGAAAGGATATCTGAAATATATATTTTTTTTCAATGCCATTTCTCAAAACATATCAATTATAAATTTATATATTATATTTGCTTACTGTTTCTGGCAAAAAACTTGAAAATAAATCTTGTAATAAAAGTATTGAACAGGCTTGAGTTTTTTTCTAATTTTTCAGCACAAAGGTGTCAAAAACCCAATTGGGAGTATGACACTCCACTGCAGCGTCATATTCCCAAGTAAAAAAATTGGGATTATGACACTGCAGGGGGTGTGTCATAATCCCAATTTTTTTACTTGGGATTTTGCCACTTGGGATTTTGTCATGGCACCCAGAGAAATGGAGAATATAAACGTGCATATCCGGTAGGGGCGGCATGTACGAGCAAGAGATAATAAGATTAATATTGTGCAGTGAAACCTTTAATGCGATGAATTCAATATCATACTCATTGTTTACGACAAGCAATTCGGACGAAAGACGGGTTACGAAGGCTATAAAAACTCAATCGACCCTAGATATACGATCACGCCTATGAACGACATAATTACTGCAAAAAAGCTCATAGTTGAAATTGTCAGGTTTTAACCAGGTGCAACAAAAGCGAAACTATTTAGGAAAATGGAATTTAATTTGGAACGTAAGCCTCGAACATTTCGATAGTGAACAGTAAGAGTTGGGAAATTAAGTTATTCAGTGTTTTGAATCGTTAATAGAGGCAGATGCAGGTCTCGATTTTTTCGTGAACAAATTTCATTTCATTTTTCATTTTATTTATTAACGTTGTGAATACAGTAAAACTTGAAGTTTTTAAGCGTACAAATATACAAATTAGGTAACATGATTAAACTTAAGCTAAGATTCAAAGGTATAGATTAGAAGTTTATATAACTCTAAAAATTATACATGGAAGATGGATAGAAAGAGGGCTAGGAACCATATAGATTCGCAACTGCGGTTTCGAAGCATTCAACTGATTTTGAAGATTTTATCAATATTGGTAGTGAATTCCCTAACCTAATAACAGTAACAAAAAATAATCAAATGTACCACGGAATGTTCCTGCCAAAAGGAAGAATGGATAGAAAGATGGCTAGGAACCATAGAGATTCGCAACTGCGGTTTCGTAGCATTCCATTGATTTTGAAGATTTTATCAATATTGGTAGTGAATTCCATAACCTAATAACACTAACAATAAATAAACACATGTACCACAGAATGTTCCTGCCAAAGGGAAGAATTAAGCACTCTCTCAAAAAATGTACCAGGCACTGAGATTTGAAAGACGCAATATGTCGTTCGTAGTTAACATTAAATTTGTAGCCGCTGATGTTGGTCGTGGGTGGAGCACCAAGCTTAGAACATATGTAACTCATAGAACATACGTAATCGACATCAGTCGGATACATGAAGCCGCGATACAAGTAGTCAGTATCCTTACCCAGTAGTGTCATCGAACTCTTCTAACGGAAGTCCTAGAAATCAAGCGGCTTCGACAGGGGTGGACCAGAGGGAAATGGGTGTTAGAAGTGTAGGATCTGTTGTGCAGACAAATAGATGGTTTGTATCGTGTGGGGACAGGCCGCATGCCGCACAGACATTCAGCATGTCAGGGTTCAGTCTGGAGAAGTAAGAGTTTAACCTATTACAATATCCAGAGCGAAGTTAAGCCAGCATCACCCTTGTCTCCCTAGGCAGTTCACGCTCCTCTTCGGCAACGGGTGGAGTGGAGAGAACTGACATAGGAGTTTACCAATTCTGTGTGGATGAGGGTAAGGGCCTGTCGGTGCACCTTAGGATCAAACGGCGTGGAAACCAGGTGACGGATCTCATCAAAATGTTTGCGTATATGGCTCCTTATTCTCCTGGGGGGCGGATTTTCGTTGACCAGGCCCCTGTTCAGGTGCTGCGGTTTAGTGCAGTTAAACTGGAATTGTCTGGTCAACATCTCACTGTTCTCTTTTACGTCGAGCATAGTGAAATAACAGCCCTTGGTCGGGGAAACCCCGGGTCATTCCGGTACGTAGAACCGGCTGTCGTGGGAGCGATGGCATTTCCATGCTGATGCTGTTGCGCTTGACCTGGCCAAAGCTTTTGACACGGTCAACCATGCGCCACTAATGAAAGACCTTGAAGACTCGTCCCTTCCTCCCTGTCTTAAACGTTGGACTGCCAACTACCTGAGTGGTCGTCAATCGTCGGTTGAGTTCAGAGGCGCCAGATCAAAACCCAGAATAGTTAAACAAGGGGTGCCACAGGGTGGTGTCCTATCCCCGTTTCTGTTTAACTATTATATATTATATAATAAGTCCTCGGCCACCCTATTCACGACGTGGACAACGCAAGTGAACATGGAATTAGACGTCTACGTTGATAGTGTCAAGCTACCTACTGTCTCACACCCCAAAATCTTAGGATTGACGTTTGATAACATGTTCAAATACTGCGCTCATGTAACCTCAATTGCCAATAAAGTCCAAAGCCGTAACAAAATCCTCAAGTCGCTAGCTGGCAGCACTTGGGGTAAAGACAAAGAAACGTTACTAGCTACATATAAAGCAATTGGCCAGCCGGTACTGAGCTACGCGACGCCAATATGGTCGCCGGGGCTAGCTGACACACACTGGACGAGGCTACAGGTCTGCCAAAACACCGCCCTTCGTACCGCCACTGGGTGTCTTCTTATGTCTCCTGAGCATCACCCTCATAACGAAGCGAAAATGCTCGCCGTTAAAGAGCATAGCGAGATGTTGACCAGGCAATTCCTGTTCAATTGTTGCAAACCGCAGCATCCGAACGGACGCCTGGTCAACGAGAATCCGCCCCCAGGAGCATAAGGAGCCATCTACGCAAACACTACGATGAACGCCGTTCTTCAGGCAACAACACCACCCGTTGCCGAAGAGGAGCGCGAGCTGCCTAGGGCTGTCTGGATATTGTAATAGGTTAAACTCTTACCTATCCAGACTGAACCCCGACTTACCTAATGTTTGTCTGGCATCCGGCTTGTCCCCCCATAATACAAACCATCTTTTTGTCTGCTCAACCGAGCCTACTCTTTAACACCCATATCCCTCTGGTCCTCCCCTGTTGAAGCCGCTAGGTTTCTAGGACTTCCGTTAGAAGAGTTTGATGACAATATTGGGTAAGGTAGATACTGACTACCTAGGCAGGGCAACGTTGTGCTACAACAACAACGTCGAGCATATTTGCTTTATTATGGAGATGATGCTCAGGAGTCCAGTGGTGGACATCTGAAGCCTCGTCTAATGCATGTCTGCAAGCCCCGGTGACCATATTGGCGTAGCGTAGCTCAGCACCGGCTGACCAATTGCCTTTTATGTAGCTGGTAACGCTTCTTTGTCTTTACCTCAAGTACCGCTTAAGAATTTTGTTACGGTTTTGTGCTTTATTGGCACTTGCGGTTACATGAGCGCCGTATTTGAACATGTTATGAAACGTGACCCCTACGATTTTGGGGTGTGGGACAGTTGGTAGCTTGACACCATCAACGAAGACGTCTAATTCCATGTTCACCTGCAACGTCATCGGCCTTGCGAGTGCAAGTCGGCGGTGTAAGTGCAAGTGAGGAAAATGGTTGGGTAGAAGTGCTTGTTACTAAAGCAGCTGAACCATTCCCAGCAGGGATAGTTAAAGATTACCCCCCAAACGAAAAGGGGGCGAAAAAAAGGGAGCAGAGGGAGACGTCGAGGCACAAGACAGCGGCAGAAACTAAATGTAGTGCTAACAACATTGCTAGATACGTATTTGGCTGACGAGACGTGACCACGTTCCCACAAGAAGCTGCTTAACAATTCCTTGGACAATCTGTTAGAACTCTCATTGCAATACACAAACTAATATATACGAGGGAATCTGATTATCTTTACTGAAGGTTTGTCTTCCTCCCATCGTAAAAAGCCGTCGTGCTTGCACATGTCAGGTATCGTACGCTGACTCACATCGCCAATTCTTCACTACTTCGATACGTCTTTGGAACTCCCTCCTTTCTAGACGCAATGCTTTGCACTTTAAAAATTAATTATCTAGTTTTTATAACGACTAAATTATATTCAAAAATTGTGATTACCTACTGAAAATGCTCTTCCTATTCTCTGTAACTTTCTTATGTTTCTGTCCCCCTCTATTCACACTTTTCTGCTGTCTAAAAGTCTGTTCCTCTTCCTAATTCATTTTCCAGGTATTTGCTAAGCTGTTTTCAATCATGAGACTACTTTAATCAAAATTAAAATGATTACTTTTATTATTTACTACTACTATAAAATTATTACATTATTACTAAATTTTATTTAATTTATCTTGTAAATATACGCTGTACCGACTAGCACTATAATATAATTACTGTTAATTGTTGTGCTAGGAAAACATTCAAACAAATACAATGCACCACCTTAGAACGCCAAGGTATGATTGTCCGGTTAGGCGATGTCGATTTTAAGATTATTAATATGTGCAAACCTCCTGTCACCTACTGTCCCAGGGAATACCATCCTGGCATTCGTGCGTTACTCAGAGGTGAGGAATCAAGTTATCCTTGGTAACTTTAACGTACACTACGACCTGTGGAACTCAAGTCGACCGTTCTGCACAGTGAATGGAGATGCCCCCACTAGAGTCGCAGTTTACTGCTCCAGCTCGCCAGACCTCACCATAGTCAGCGTAGGCCCTTATAATTTGCCTTGATTGACGACCGATGCTGTTGATTCTGAACCCACACTAACTAAAAGACTAAATAAAAAGTGCACATTTTTGCACATATGACTAGAGCTTGCTTAATGTGTATTTGCTAAATTCGCCACCATAAACGCCTTTTTCGGAACAAATGTCCGAAAATGCAAAATTGTGCATTTTAACTTCAGCATGAACACTACCGACTTTGTCCGCACTGAGAACCGATTGGACTGGTTTTCTGAGTTTTACAGAGAGCACATTCGCTGCTCTTCTTGATCCGTCTGACGTACGAGAGAGTGAAAAAGCGTTTCCCGTGGTCTTAACTTCAGCCTACCACCAATACATTCCGTCAGGTAGAATAAAGTAGGTGTGCCCGCATTTCCCCGCAGAGGCAGCGGCCCTGGCAAACGAACGTGACTATCTTAAACGCTTGGCAGTACAGATCTTCAAATCAAGGATCTTAATGCGGAAATCAGCAGTCTGGTAGATGAACACAAACGTGCCACGTGCAAATCTGCTATTGGCTGACCATCAACATGGCTTTCGCAAATCTCGCAGCACGACATCCGCTCTGAATGCCATTACCACGAGAGAGTCTCTATCGTTTCCTACTCCGACGATTGCGCGATAATGGCTCCGGGTAAAGGCCCTTCTACAGAGGAGCTTTGTACTAGACTTAACAGCTACATCCGAGACCTTTCCAGCTTCTTCACCGTGCGAAGTCTGATTCTCTACCTACTGTCAACCAACCTAGAATCTGGTTCGTGACATTTGGCACGGTCTCAATCCCACAACAGCTTGATCTTTGTACCGGAATGACCCGGGTTTTACCCGCCCAAGGGCTGTTATTTCAGTGTAACCCTGTCTCATTTGCCTAGGCCGACTACTAAATGGTTATCTCGGATCAATCCCTTGCAGCAGGGTTGCTTTAGTCTCTCCAGTCCTGGTATCGAATCCAACCCGGACCAAGAAACTAGATCTGCTGCGTTTGCTGGAAGAAAATTTATGTTAAACGTTCGCATTCTGCAGTAACCCTGCCATCCCAAGAACCGGGACTTTCTTCAGTACTTATGAGGCACCATGTTGTTTACACCTACATACCATCGCCAAGCGGCCACAACAGTGGCTCAGTCTGAACGACAAGCAGCTTTGCTGCTCCCGCTTACCCACTCCCTCCAGCCACCCAACACTCCTATCCTCTCCAGAATAGGCAAGTTCCCCCTTTCTCTGCCCCCACGCGGGATTCACAGGCCGAGATCTGAGGGATCTGTCTACCGACTCAGTGTGAAGGTCATTTGGGGCCGCCTGTGGTTACGCAGATCAAACGGCAAGGAGCGAGCAATGTTTCTTTATCTATTCCCCAAGTACTGCCGGCCAGTGACTTGAGGATCTTCTTGCGGCTCTGTACCTTTGAAGCTTTTGCGGTGGCATGACTCCCAGAGTCGCCGTTGATTTGGTCAGAGGAAGGGTCAGATTACGCAAGGTCATCGATTCAGCCTCCGGCCGCTTCATCCCTGCAGGTAGAGTCCCGGAAATTCGGCCGAATTTCCCTGCAGAAGCAGCGGCAAAGGCAAGAGAACTTGACGAAGTGAGACTCATCAACCCCGCAGATCCCAGAATTAAAGATCTCAACGCGGAAATCCGTCGGACAGTCAACGACCACAAGTTGGCAAAGTGGAAACAACAACCCGAGGCATGCAACCTCTCTGGCGGAGTCGGCAAACTATGGTCGACTGTCAAGGCCCAATCAAATCCGACCAAATACAATGACAAGGTCGTCATTGCATTTGGCGACAGCGTCAAATTGGACCCCAGGAAATGCACGAGCTCATTTTGCCGGCAATTCCTACTGCATCCTCCTGCGGATAGTGTCATGAGAAGAGTTTTCGAACAATAACAAAACTGTAACTAACTCGTCTCAGTGCATTCCACCTGAGAAGCCTACCAATAATAAATGTAATCTACGCTCTCAAAGAAGTGTTCTATAAAATGAACTGAAAGTGATTTGCCCACTGGGTCGGCTCTTAATCTCACTTCAATTCCAACGGCTGCTAGTCGAATTGCTGATTCACGCTCTCTGCTACTACTAGGGCAGTGTTGGTGGTGGCCGATGGTTTTTTTGAGTGCTGCGCTAGTATTCACCGGAAAGTGATATTGATAGTCGCCGTATTACTCAGTGCTCAAAACAACCAACATCTCGTAACAAGAAGCATATCAAAGCCAAGCATATCTTAACTGGGAGTAATTCCACGTCGACTGAACTTTCTGTTGTAATCAATTGCAAAAAGGAGTGGCTGCATTTATCGGCATTTAAAGCTTCTGTCACCGTAGATAATGTTATTGATTTTATAGTTTATAAGTTTGAGATTTCAAGATATCATCTCTCTTGCGCTTTATCAATACTATCATTGTATACCTGTGTACAAAAAGTTGAAAGAAATATGGGATTGAACAAACACGGAATTCTAGAAGAATAGTGGGAAAATTAAGATAAGTAAAATTTAGATGGGAAAAATGTGGGAAATAAGAAAGATGATGCAACTTGCACTGTACTGTGGGCTCCGATTGCAAATACAATTAAAAAGCAGAATAATAAAGGTAAATGCAAAAGGGTGCACTTCTTTACATTTTTTTTCCACTGAAACTTTCATATAAAAGAAGGACTCAAGAAAAGCCAAACCAAACACAAGGTTATATTAATAATAATAATAATTTCCATCGGATTACCCACAATAACCCGCCCAACCGGCGCGAAGGGTACATCCGCATAACACGCGGATTGTTTGTTCGTGCCGAGTCGTGGAAACGCTTTATAGTCCAAACACTCACCGGCGGACGTACGTACGTACTTTTGGGCGAACTTTTATTCCCGTAATGATAACGCAGATATCAGCCATTTGCTTTTGTTTACATTTAATACAATGTTGCCATTGATCGCTTTTCATGCATGCTACCGAAAACATGTATATTTTAATCGATTATTTTTCATTGTATATAAGACCGAAACTAATATTAAAAAATAATAATTGGTCAATTTATTTGAGATCAAATTTTAACAAAATTTATTTTAGGTTATTTCAATATTATTTCCATAATTGAAAAGGTATTTTTGTAAAACAACTAAAAACGATCTAAAAAGAGTATAGGAAAATGTGAGTAGGCAACACCGTCGTATGAGCAAGCAATCAGCTGACACGTTCATACGTAAAAAATCAAAATGCGTTTGATATCTACGTTCTGTTCTACGTACACGGAAAAATTGAACGTCGGTGAGTAATCATTTGCAAAGAACTCTCATAAGACTGGTCGTGTCAGCTGAGATCTAAAACTGCTCAGCTACAGAGCAAACCTCATAGGCAGGTGAAGTAAATATAAGACAGATTACACAATTAGCAAACAATTAGCTAACGAAAGAAAGTTAATGTTAAAAAAAGACTCAAAGAATAAGAAAACAATTTTTTGCTATGTATTTAGGAGAGAAAGAATTGACTTTTTTATGCTACAGAGTGAGTCCAAAATATCAAATGCACCAGAATGGGAGCTATAATCTTGACACAAACAACGAAATGGGCTTGTGATTTAACCATTTAGTAATTTAATCAGGCGGAATGCGCACTAAGGCCGAAGATGTTTATTCATTCAGTTCTCATCTGGAGCTTGATGTATATTTTTTGGTCGAAACTTGGCTAGAACCGCATTTCTATGACAGTGAGTTTTTCGATTCTAATTTATTTAATATATTTCACAAAGACCGTGATAGTGAGAAAGCCCGCTGTGTGTTGGGTGGTGGTGTTTTGATAGCTGTAAAACGTAAACAAGAGTATTCCAAATCGATCTCAAAAATTCGGATACTGTCCTGGATTAAGTGTGTGTCTGCATTAACGGCACGTCAACCTTTGTGTCATTGTTCATAATTGGCTCCTATATTCCACCTAATAGTTCGCTATACATTTATAAAGGAGACACCGACAACACCACGGATATCGTGATTAACAAATTGGCTGGAAATCACATTTGTGTTTTTGCCGATTTCAACCTTCCGAATGTTTCCTGTAGCGCGATTCACTAACTTTTAACAATTTCGCAATAGAGATACATATTTATCATTAACGTATACTGTTTAATTTAACAATTGTGCGATTCACTAACTCGAATTTAACAATAACGTGAAGCTAATTGTTGAAAATGATGACATGTGGCATCTCAGTCGAAATTGACTAGAACGTTGCTTAAATGTTAAGTGCAGCATTTGCCAGCGCCGCCGTTGGTGTCGCAGTAGCGCAGCTGACAAGCGTCTGGATAACAAAATAGACGTCGCAAGTTCGATACCAATAACTAGGAGACATTTTTTCTATATTTTTTTTTAAATAAATACTTTTTTTTTAAATATAGAAATACTTCTTGCTCAAAAAATTTGTTTTTAATTTATTTTTGTTTTAACCAATATTTCAACGCCACCAACGGATAACGTGATAAAATATCAATTTACAAATCGACTACGATAAATTAACGATTGAAGAGTTGACAAAAAGTTAGTAAATAGCATAGATAGTTAAAATTATTGTTACGTTAATTTATCGTGGACAAATGGTGTTAAAACAGTTAGTGAATCACAAAATTGTTTAAATTATTGTTAAGTTAATTTATCGTTGACAAATTACGTTAAAAAAGTTAGTGAATCGCGCTACTGGTGCGGAAATTATTCCAAACATAGTCTTATGCCTACAAATATTACCGCTTTGCATGATTCATATTGTATTGATAATATTTTAAGCCTTGATTTGTTTCAAATCAATAGTTTTACTAACAAGCTTAATAGAATTCTAGATTTAGTTTTTGTCAGTTCTAATATTAATACAACCATTGCTGAACGCCTTTCCCCAATTTCACCTGCAGATCGACATCATATTCCTCTGAGTCTGAAAATTTAATTCTATGAATACATATATTGCCCAGCGATGGTCGAATTTCATTCAAGTTTAACTGCTGTGATTTTCAAAAAAGATGTCTCTGTTGAAAATCTCCGTAGTGTTAATTTTAAGTTAGGTGTCTCTGAGGATTATCTGAGTAAACTCCTAGATGAGAATCTATGACCGGCTGGAATTAATATTAATATTATTATTATTAATATTTCGATCCGCTTTTGTACGAGACTTATCGTAATGATTGTGATTCCGATAAAACGAGTTTATTTAGGGGTGGTGTTTTAATAGCGATAAGGCGCACTTTGCGCTCTTCTATGATTCATCTTTCTAATAATGACTCGATCAGTTATGTGTTTGCACTTTGGGCGATTTTGGTAAAGTATTTTTTTGTGTTTCATACATACCGCCCAATAGTGACGAATCTTTATACGATTCTCATGTAAATAATTGTTAACATCTGTGAAATTAATATAGAAAGCCATTTCTGTATTCTTGGTGATTTTAATCTTAATAAAATTATTTGGTCTAACCTCCTAGACAAAAATGTTCTCACACCTACTAATATTAATTATTCTCATGAAGTCAATTTTCTTGATAGCATATTTAGTGTCAATCTCATCCAACCTCGGTCAACCATGCCACACTCCTCTGCAAGAGACATCGCTGCCTGCCGGCCTTAAAGGGTGGGCCGCTAACTACCTCAACGGCCGACTAGCGTCAGCCAAATTCAGGAACGAGAAATCTAGACCACGAAGAATAAAGCAAGGTGTTCCGCGGGGTGATGTTCTTCCCCCCCGAGCCTTCCTCCCGCACCAGAGGGAGTCTCCATCGTTTCATACGCCGACGATTGAACTATAATGGCTATCTGACCGTATCTCCGACCAAATCAACAGCAACTCTGTTCACGACGTGGACTGTCCTAAAATCTTGGGAGTTACGTTCGACAACAGCGTCACCTTTGCTAGTCATGCCACCGCAATAGCTTCAAAGGTACAGAGCCGCAATAAGATCCTCAAGTTACTGACCGGCAGTACTTGGGGAAAAGATAATGAAACATTGCTCGCTACATATAAGGCTATTGACCGACCGGTTATTGATTACGCTGCGCTCGTGTAGTCGCGCAACTTTCATCACACCAATTGGAGGAATCTGCAAGCATGCCAAAACACCGCTATAAGAACTGCCACAGGTTGTTTGCATATGCCATCCGAGTCTAAAATGCTCAACGTTCGGAACGCGGAACTCTCAAGTATGCAGTTCCCTCTGGACTGCCATAAGCCCAGTCTTCCAAACCGACATCTCCTCGATGACCTGGCTCAAGCCTTCGATACGATCAACTATGCAAAACTAATCAACGATCTAAAAGATACATCTCTTCGCCCTGGCTAAAACGTTGGACCGCCAACTATCTGAATGGCCGGAAGTCGTCGTTTGAATTCAGAGACGCTCGATCAAAACCCAGAATAGTCAAACAAGGGGTGCCACAGGATGGTGTCCTATCTCCGGTTTTAACTATTATATATCGAGGCTTCCCCCCCCTGTCCTGTGGTTTGGGCGTTTTTAGTAGACCGTCACCTATCTGTCAGGTGAGGGCGTTCAGTGTGGTGGTGGTCCTGTGGTTTTTGCGAAAACCATGCTGATGTACGGCGAGCCGAAAATTTGTGGTGTAATACCGGAGTAAGATAGTCGCCAACACTTTCACTACTGGCGATAGGAGTGATATCGGATTATCACCGAGATGTTTTAACATCAGCATGGAAATACCATCTGCGATTATATATTTGGTGTTTTTAGACTTACGAATGGCTCTTACCCCCTGTTTGTTTGCTCAGCAGGGCTTACTCTTCTAACACCTATTTCCCTCTGGTACACCCCTATTGAATCCGCTAGGTTTCTCGGACAACCGTTAGAAGAATTTGATACGGAAAATGACGACTAGGCAGGGAACGTAAACACTACAACAACTGGAGAGTGTCCAGCACCTCCTGTGTTATTGTCCAGCTCTAAGCAAACGGCGGCTGGCCATTCTAAAGGAGCCGTTTTTATTAGACCTTTCTGAGATCTCAAGATGTGAAGCCAAGAATTTATCAATTCTACGAAGTGCTTAGACTTTCCGCTTTAGGCATGGAAGGAGTTTTTTCTCTTTTTTTTGAGCCCGTATAGGGTTTCACAATGCCCCTAATGGTGGCCTAAGTGTCGGGATGTTACCTCGCAACCTAACCTATGTGCTCAACAGTTTTAAAAATAATTTTTTTCTTGCTCAAATTTCAAGTGTTTTTTTTTAATCTTCAAAAGTATGTGAATTGTCGAAACGTCCAGTTAGTGTTTTGAAATTATGTTAGTATTGTAGCACAGTAACAGTAACACTTTAACACTTCTTGTGAAAATTAGGTATTCAAAGAGACATTATTCGAAAATATACTTAAAAAAAATAAAAAAGAAGAGTTTGTTGAGAGGTAGTATTGTAAATAAAAGATATACTTTGTGAAATATATATATTGCGCATCATTTAAAAAATGAAGAAATACATATACCACAAATTCAGAAGTGGTCGCGAGCTCGAACAACGCGATAATTTTAAAAACCTATACCTTAACTTAAAATCGTGCTTAGAGATTATTAAAATTGCATTATTCTTTTGAATTTCCATTTACTGCAGATAGTGATCATACGTAACTGAAACTGACACAGTTGATGTACATGTATGTATGTATATGATGTAAATGCGCAGGAGACTCGTCAAGAAGTTGGCCCTAGTTAAACGCGAATGAAGTTCTGAAATGAACTTATGAAATGTTATAAGGAGCGAAAAAACGAAAGAAAATTCATTTTTTTATATCTGGAAATGACAGTTTTATGCTTGCAAAGAAATTATGGCAGATTTTACGAGTAATGGTGAATCTTTTCACCATTGGGTAACACAATTAAATAGTATTAAAAATACTTATAACCTAAATTATAAAATCATGAAAGCGGTTATTTCAACCAAATTGAAGGGGCGACCTTTACGGTGGTTTCATTCCCGAGCGGATGCAATGCCACTTAGCGTTACAAATTTTTTAGCAGAATAGAAATTGTTTTTTGAAGATCGATCAAGTCGTTTCGTAATCAAAAAAGATTTTGAAGCAAGAAAATGGCAAACAAATGATACTTTTCAATAATATTTTAACGAAAAAGTAATTTTGTCAAATAAAATTTCAATGAACGATATAGACTCAATTGAACATATTATTGAAGGCATTTATATGTACTTTCACAAGCCAAAATGCAGAGGTTCAAAAACATACAAACTTTACTTAAAGCATTCGAAGTCGTTAAATTGAGGAAAGAAAAGCAGTACAACAATATACTACAACAATCAAAATCACTCAGATGTTTCAATTGCAACTCCTTGGGCCACTTTTAAACCTATTGCAGGAGGCCTAAGCCTGAAAAGTGAGCTTGTCATATATATATAGAAGTGGCACTATGCTGCTGAATGCCCAAAAACAAATATTCATCATATTGACGACCAAAATGATGATAATGGCGGTGATTATGTAAGAAATAATAGAAATAGATTTATTAAAGATACTTACACTTTTCAATCAACACTAGGTACTTTAATTGACACCGGAAGTTCAATGTGTTTTATTCGCCAACAGTTCGTGCCTAATATACTTTTAGTAAAAAACTTTAAATCTATGTTAAATTTTTATGGAATTAATAAATGCCAACTTAGAAAACCACTGTGCTACATTGAAAATACACTCATCAAGCGACCGGCGGCCACCGTGGTGTGAAGGTAGTGTTGTCGGCCTACCACACCAAAGGTCCGGGTTCGAGCCCTGGTACAGGTTACATCAAAAAGTGGTTTGAAAAAGTTTTTTCAAAACGGGGTCGCTCCTCGGCAGTGGTTTGGCAAACTCTCCGAGTGTATTTCTGCCAGCAAAAATTTATCTGCTTTGTAGACGCCGTTCGGAGTCGGCGAAAAACCGTAGGTCCCGCCAATTTGTAGGAAAAGTTTCAAAGCGGCACACCACAAATTGGAAGAGAAGCTCGGCGCAAAAATCTCCTAAGAGATTGATGATATAACTGTTGTATATCGCGCCATATATATATATATATAAGCGACCTAGCTAAGATTGTTTATCTAGTCAAGTGTAACACGAAACGGTATTTGAAAAATCCGCTATACCCTCAAATTTTTTTTTATTGTTAAAAACCCGTTTTTTCAGTTTCTACTTAAAAAAAAATCATTACTTAAAAAAAAAATCATTACTTAAAAAAAAAATCATCACTGTAGAACGCGCGACTTGACTTTTTTTTGTGAGTTGCGGTCGGACTTATCTGTTGTAAGTACATTTTTTTAATGTTGTTATGGTATGTAGAATTTTTGAGAATGTTAGTAGTAACTCATAATTTTCTTCCATAATAATGGCTTCACGAAGTCAAAAAGAAATCATTTTTAGATGAGTAGAAGAAAGGCCTTGTTGATGAAGATATTGTGGAGAACTCGTGATCCCATGCATAACGAGTAAAATATCTATGGAAACCATTCAAAAATTCAAAAATATTTGAAAATAAACCAAAAAACTTTGTTGGTCCAAACGCTCCCTCCGAGTTGAAACTGGATCCATCACGGTCCAAAAAACACCTCTAGTATTTGAAAAGTATTCCTTCCGAAAAAGTTGAGGAAGCAGTTTTATACATGTAGCAAATGGATTTGTTCTGATAATCAGACTCCTCTATGTCCAGACTACTTCGAAAATGAGGCGGAAGATATAACCGAATGACAAAATAAGTATTTTAGTATAATATATGAGCATTTCCGTAGAATGGTCAACCAGAGCAAAAAATTTTAAATGTTAATAAAAATAAATTCTTTTTTAACCCCGTTATACAAAATTACCCAAACTTTCATAAAAAAGTTTGGAAGTTAATTTGAATATGTATATGAAAAATTTGGCTTGAAAACTGGAAAAAGATTTTTTTTCATTACCAGCTCGTTTTAAAGGCCTATTTCTTTTAAATTTTTTCACATGTACGACTTATACTACCCCTTTCTCTTTGCAACAAAATATGTACCCCCATGAATATCAATTATGACTATCAAAATGAAAGAAGAGTGAACGACGATGTACTGCATACTAAATACATTTTTTGTTACCACTTTTCAAGGAGTGTAAGGAAATGTCTAGAACTACATTGCTAAAGCCATTTGAGTGCGCTTAATTGAAAACCAAAACTACTTCTCGTGAAGGGTTTACCAAACCTTTTTTTTTTAATTTTCCAAGTTACGTACGTTAGCGACCGTTTTGCATTTTGATATATTTTTGCTTTACCAAAAACTGAAGCAAGAAAAAAAGAGGTTGTTAATATATGTACTTTATTTTTTTATTGTGCATGTTTAATGATGGATCATAGGGTTTTGAATAATTTTAATAAACTTATTCATAAATTTTACAACCATACATTATAGTGAGTATACTTTATGTTATGCCAGCCACTTTCGAGCCTTTCGGTGTGAGCCGCGGAATTTCATTATAGTCTAATAATTTATGAAACTTGTGAATTAAGTGTTCCAATTCATATAATTTGTAAAACATTATCCGGAAAATAGTAAAACAAAATGTATGAAAAAATCGTACGTTCGCGACCGATACTTAAGCGTGTATATAAAAATGTACTGAAGATATTTTAACGCGAAATAAACGTAAAGAAAGTCTTTTTAAGCCACTTGAATATGTTATCAACCGTTTTGAAAAAATTCATTCCATTTCGCTGAATTTTAAATTTTTCCAGTTGCACAAAAAATTCACTTCCATTTTGCGTACGTTCGCGACCACATGTTTATTGCACCTACAGTAGAAACTAAAAATCGAACAAACCTGCCTCTTGCACCTAAAATTTACCTACCAAAATGCTATCGAAGTAGCAAACAAAAAAGCGTACGAACGTACTGATCGCGACCGTGGAAACACCCATACACAAATTTCGTGCCGTTTCTAGTTATGTATGTACAAAAAGTCAGATTTATGGTTCCTTTTATGTTCAAAATGAATATAACAACTCTAATTTAGTTTTATAATAAAGAATATTTTAATAATACCCCAAAATTTTGCACAATTTATAAATATTTCCTTTGAAAAAATTATCTTAAAAAAAAATGATCTACAAATAAGGCCGCGCTTATTGGAGTCTTAAAGTCAATTGATATCAATAAGGAAGAATCATTTATTGATGACTAGATGGATGCGCGCCTTGCGCAAAGAACTTCACCACTACCCTCAGCGACATCTGCAACCCAGTAGATAAAGTCTCTGATTCACAATGGCGTTGCAGTACAAATTGATTATTTTGTGCATTCACAATGGTTTATTTAAACAAATGAATTTTTATAAAACAAAAGCACTGCTGTAATTAATAAATGATTTCGCATGGAGAGGTAGCCCACACCTTTAAAACGATACCTTATTTATTAATATTGGTTCGAAATGAGAGCAGAAAATTAGGAGCAAGCACAAAAAGACCTTGCAGTAATAATATATGAAGGACCAAAAGGATCTAAGTAACATCGTCGTTGAATTGAGATAATTAAGGTTAAAGTAAAGTACTTATTGTAAATTCTGGGTAAATGCGTTTGAAACGATTCCTGTCTAAATGAATGCAGGTTAGTCAACTAATTCAAAGGATGTTTACTGCAGATGGAAAATAACTGTAAATTTCCAAAAATTATTGCAAGCAAATTTCGAACGTTGATTGCTCGGCTAAAATAACATTTAAAAACTTTCCGAGTATGTAGCCTTGTAGCCCGTTTAATTTTAGTATAATATAGTGCTAAACTTAATTTCAAAATTAAAGGCCAAATTTATGCCAAACGAATCACCCAAATTTTTATTTCAATTGCATAGGTACACTGCCGCCCTATGTGGGTATCAGCATATCTTATAAATAGAAATGAATGCGTGTCTGTATGTCTGTGTGTCTGTGTGTCCTTTATAGACGTCCAAAGTACTCAACCGATTTTTATGAAATTTTCACAGTATATTCTTGGGATCATGGGTTAAAGCATAGACTATATTAATTTTTGGAAAAGTGGGCGGTGCCACGCCCCCAGGCTATATATAAAATTACAATTCTTCATAACTCTGAACATATTTGGTGTAAATTAATGATTTTTGGATATGTGTGTCGATTGGTCAAGATTTATGTAATTTTGGAAAAGTGGGCGGTGCCACGCCCACGTTTTTTGTGTTTTGTTTGTACTTCAATAATGTCCAAAGTTTATGGTCGATCTCTTTTAAACATTCCAGATTGGTTAAGAAAGTTGTTGTGTACGATTCAGGCTATATCAATTTTTGGAAAAGTAGGCAGTGCCCCGCCCCCAGGCTATATAAAATTTAAGTTCTTCATAACTCTGAACATATTGGGTCTAAATTAAAGATTTTTGGACATGTGTGTCCTTTAGTCAAGATTTATATAATTTGGAAAAAGTGGGCGGTGCCACGCCCACGTTTTTTGTGTTTTGTTTGTACTTCAATAATGTCCAAACTTTATGGTCGATCTCTTTTAAACATTCCAGATTGGTTCAGAAGATTGTGTACGATTTAGGCTATATTAATTTTTGGAAAAGTGGGCGGTGCCACGCCCACATTTTTTGTGTTTTGTTTGTACTTCAATAATGTCCAAAGTTTATAGTCGATCTCTTTCAAACTTTCCAGATTGGTTCAGAAGATTGTTGTGTACGATTTAGGCTATATCAATTTTTGGAAAAGTAGGCGGTGCCACCCCCCCAGGCTATATAAAACTACAATTCTTCATAACTCTGAACATATTTGGTCTAAATTAATGATTTTTGGATATGTGTGTGCTTTGGTCAAGATTTATGTAATTTTGGAAAAGTGGGCGGTGCCACGCCCACGTTTTTTGTGTTTTGTTTGTACTTCAATAATGTCCAAAGTTTATGGTCGATCTCTTTTAAACATTCCAGATTGGTTAAGAAAGTCGTTGTGTACGATTCAGGCTATATCAATTTTTGGAAAAGTAGGCAGTGCCCCGCCCCCAGGCTATATAAAATTTAAGTTCTTCATAACTCTGAACATATTGGGTCTAAATTAAAGATTTTTGGACATGTGTGTCCTTTAGTCAAGATTTATATAATTTGGAAAAAGTGGGCCCACGCCCACGTTTTTTGTGTTTTGTTTGTACTTCAATAATGTCCAAACTTTATGGTCGATCTCTTTTAAACATTCCAGATTGGTTCAGAAGATTGTTGTGTACGATTTAGGCTATATTAATTTTTGGAAAAGTGGGCGGTGCCACGCCCACATTTTTTGTGTTTTGTTTGTACTTCAATAATGTCCAAAGTTTATAGTCGATCTTTTCTAAACTTTCCAGATTGGTTCAGAAGATTGTTGTGTACGATTTAGGCTATATTAATTTTTGGAAAAGTGGGCGGTGCCACGCCCCCAGGCTTTATAAAATTTAAATCATCATAACTTTAAATATGTTTGGTCTAAACTAATGATTTTTGTGATATGTGTGTCCCTTGGTCAAGAATTATATAATTTGGGGAAAGTGGGCGGTGCGACGCCCACATTTTTTGTATTCAGTACTTTGTTTTTACTTCAATAATGTCCACAGTTTATGGTTGTTCTGTTTTAAAGTTTTCCAATACGTTAAAATCTTCGTTGGGTACGACATATATAGGCTACATTTGTAAACCTTTTGGAAATGTGGGCAGTTCCAAGATCACACGCTAAGTAATATTTATTTATTTATTTATTTTATTTTATTTATAAAATATCAAACACAACAACCATAAGTTTTATTTACAGTGTTTGATAATAGGAGCTAATACATACCACTTTAAATTAAAAATTTAATATTTAATAAAACTTTAAATTAAACATATTTTTAAACAATATTGAGAAAGATAGATGAGGCAATAAATAGTTAGGTGAGAGAGATAAAGAAAAGTTGGAGTAGGAAGTTTACATTACAGGGTGAGTACATTCTTAGATTTCTAAATTTGCTTAATAAAGTAACGCAAAAGTTCTCTTTTAAAAGGCAATATGCCCCTGATACTTCGGATCTCTATCGGTAGTATGTTCCAAAGACGAACTGTCGAAACAAAGAACTGACGCTCAGATGTTCGTGAGCTGAATGTTAAATGCAATATTTGCGAGGAGCGCACTGATCTTGCTAGTCTCAGCCGTTCGCTGAGATTTTCGGGTTCCTTATTTATCAGAATCCGGTGTAGGAGTGTTAAGCATCTGAACTTCAGTAGATCATCAAGTGGGACACAGTATATCTTCACAGCATATTCGGAAATATGTTCGTATCGACCAATACCGTAGATATAGCGTGCAATATTATTGTACAATACATTAAGTTTTCTACTACAAATGCTGTCACAATTAGCGTAAAGTTCGCAACCACAAAGTAAAGTTGGAATCAAATAAGACTTCGCTAAAAGCAGTCTTATTTTAATCGGTGTGAAGTGTTGAGTGGCCCACAGTACTCTTAGCTTTCCATACACTTTGCCAATCGATGTAAAAATATGATTATTCCACGTCAATGTTCTATTGAAAGTAACGCCAAGATTTTTCACATTGTTAACAAATTTTATCTCAGTGTTATTAAGTATTACTTTGGGATAGTTGTTGAGGTCAAACAATTTTTTATAGATAGCTATACACTGCGATTTATTGGGGTTTAGGAATAGTCCATTGTCACTAGCCCATTCATTTACCAGGCATAGATCGGCGTTCAAATTGCATATGCAAGTTTCAATGGAGGCAAATGGACTGCTAAGATAAATTTGGACATCATCTGCATATATGTGAACATTGCTGTGTTTGAGAACATTTGGTAGGTCATTTATATACAATACGAATAGTAAAGGGCCAAGTATAGATCCTTGCGGAACACCTTTAGTTACAGGCAGTAAGTCCGACATAGAGCTGCCTACACTT
This sequence comes from Sphenella marginata, assembly GCA_951509765.1. Lineage (NCBI taxonomy): Eukaryota > Metazoa > Arthropoda > Insecta > Diptera > Tephritidae > Sphenella > Sphenella marginata. The sequence continues at coordinate 56,561,389 of OX608081.1, forward strand.
ACTGACTGGGATCTCTCATGGAGGTAAGACTTAATTAGATCAACCGCAGGTTTAGAAAAGTTAAAAAGAGTCCTAAGTTTTAAACAAAGTAATATATGATCGACTGAGTCAAATGCCTTCGAATGATCTAAGAGAGTAAGAAATGTTACACGATTATTATCCATATTCATTCTTATATCATCCGAAACGTTTAATAAGGCAGTGATACAGCTCCTATTAGTTCTGAAACCAGACTGGTACGGACTTATTAAGGAGTTGCTACTTACAAACGAGTTTATCTGACCATTTACTATACGTTCGAACACTTTCGACAGAAAAGGTAAAATAGCGATAGGCCTAAAATCGCCATTAGCTTTTTTAATGGGAATAATTTTCGCCTCCTTCCAGCATTGAGGAAATACCGCCGTAGTTAAAATTGTGTTGAAAGCATAAGTAAGATAGGGTAAAATTTTTGGCAATATGCATTTAATAAATTTTGGGTGAACACCATCGAGGCCAACGGCACTAGATTTTATCGAAAGTAAGGATTGGACAACGTCGCAGTCATCAACACACTTAAAACAAAAACCAGAGAAGGAAAAATCATAACTAGCATTATAGCGACTATAATTTGCATTACTCTGATTACAAGGCAAGCTGACGAATTCTCTGTTCAATTCATTAACATCTATATCCAAAGGTGTAATCTTACTTTTGTTAGTAATTCCTATATTACGAATCTGCCTCCAGGTTTGCTGGGAGCCAATAGCAGCACTGAACAGGTTTTCATAGTATTTCCGCTTATGATTCTTAATAGTTCTTGTAACGTCCCTTCTCAAGAGCCTATAGCAATTAAAGGATTCTGCTGACTTAGTTTTCTTCCAAACGGAGTATGCACTATTACGTTTTTCGATTAATTTCTGAATATATCCGTTAAACCACGGACACCTTTCAGATTTAGTAGGTCTAGTAACAAGCGGAACGTATTGGTCAAAGAGGATACTAACGTGGTTCTGAATGAAATTGATTTGATCATTGGCAGATGTTAGGTAATAAATGGATCCCCAGTTTATGGCATTAACGGCTGCATCAAGTTCTTGGTACCGAATGTTTTTAAAATCGCGATATGAATAAGACGAGATATTGCTAACAAACTGAAAATCGTATGTTAGAAATATCAAGTCGTGTTTAGAGAAGTTCGGAACGGAAATCTGGTCGTATAAAAGTGTTTTTGACGTGTCATTTACCAGGAAAATATCCAAAAGAGTATTAGAAGTAGACGTAAAATGCGTTGGTTGGGAATAGTTTACAAAATGAAGGCCCAAATTCTGCATAATCAGTGGAAATCTTATATCAGTAAGAATATTGCAATTAAAGTCCCCAGTCAAAATAATTTTGTTGTAGCCCATCAATGCATTTTCCAGAAAATCTACAAATTGTATGTAATCAATTTGTTTACTGGGTCTGTATACACACCCAACGATGAGTTTGTCAAATTTTGTGAAAATTTCAAGAAAAATATACTCAATTGAGCTCAAAGCAGAGGATGTGTACGCAAGTTTACATGATAAACCACACTTGACATAAATAGCAACCCCCCCACCATGACCGATTCTGTCTACGCGATATAGATTATAACCATTTACAGCGAATAATTTATCACTGCAATCAGTAGAAAACCATGTCTCCGAAACACAGATTACATCCACATCAGAGCCCTCGAACAAGAACCTGAACTCGTCAATTTTTTTTGATAAGCTTTGCGCATTAAGGTGGCAAATTTTTAAACCTTGCTTTTGCCTACTGAAAATGCGGATCATGCTGCGTGAACTGTCTTTGGAACAAACATAACTATTACGATCCATCAAAACAAACAAACGAAAAGATCTGGCATTGCCTTTTGAAGAAAACTATGCGCGTATGTAAAGTGTAAACAAGTTTGCAGATGTGAAATCTGTCAAGAATAAGAAAGATGAGTATAGGCGAAAAAAGAAGTGAAAAAGGGAAAGGTTGATAAAGAGCATTACACCATCGCTTAACATTTAGATTGGCGCACATTGCAGTATACATACATACATATGTTTACAAAGAGATAATAACAATTAAACTCGTATAAAGTAATCTCACTCTACTTGTTACGTGATCACTGCTTGCTGGACATCACCTATGCTGAATACTTTTATTGGTTTGCTGGTGGGGTTCACACGCACATATATTTGGCTTCGCAATGAATATGCAGAAGATAATTTGTTTTGCTGCTTAAGATCCATCGCGAATTTCAAGACTTCTCGACTATGCTTTGTGAGGCTCTCATAAATGCCCACACTTCCACCTACGTTATAACCGATGTCTTTAAGAGAAATTGAGTTTTTGGCTGACTTACGATAACGAGCAGCCGCTGCGAGCAAAATTGAGCGGTCGTGTGCTGACATCATCTTAATTACGATCGCTGCAGGTTTGCTTGTGTCTTTGCTCGGTATACGAAAGGCAGCACTTACTGGTAGGGGATTTATATTTACTGCACGGCACAGTTTAGAGAATGTCTCGCCTAAGTTCTCTTGAGTTGTTTGGGGGATACCTCTTATGATAACATCTGCCGACAAAAGAGTTCTTTGACAGTCATCCAGATGCGAGCGTAGTGCATTGACCTCAGAATGGAGTTGCTGTACAAGTAAATTTTCAGAGTGGTCATGCAACTGCGTTTTTATTGTTTCCACGTCAGCGCGGAGTTGTTGTATTTCGGCACACTCTATCTCAACTTTCGCTACTCGTTCTTCGATGCCTCCCACAAACAGCTTTAAGCAATTGAAATCTGTTGACAAATCGTCCAATCTCTTCATAACGCGTTCCTCAGACTCTTTCATGCGAAAATTAAACTCTTTGATTATGCACTCTTTTTGCATATTCAACTTAGCTTCAATTTGTGCAATCAAGCTATTTGACGGACTTTCGCCTTGTTGTTGTGCAGTCAGCTGAGGCGTTGGTTGATTCGGAGAGGCAACAATTTGGCGCGCTGCTTTTGTTCTAGTTGTCACACTTGAAGTCTGCATTTTACAAATAAATTATTGAATTCTTCACTTGTTTCTTGATTTTAAAACATTTGAACAGATTAAATAAGGCGCGCAGCTTTTGTTTACGGATTTCAACTTTTTTGGCGTTTAAAATAGTAGCAAAAGTAAATTAAAAGTATATAAAAGCAGCAGCGATTAAAACACGTCTACTCTAACCGCATTTGTTTCAATGTTATATCTATACCTGAATGTATTTGCTTTAGTGAGATTTTAACGTTCTTAAATCTTAATCAAAGCACTTAATTTTTTTTGTTTGTTATTGCCGTTCATACATATCCAGAGTATTATAGGTAGATATAGGATATAATTAAATAAATACTAACTCCACATCTGCAGCGCATAATGGTTTTTGTCATACTCATTGAGTTCAAAAGATCCGTTTTTTGAGTTGGACATCCAAAAAATTTATTTGTTTATACCAAAGAAGTTAAATCCAGAAATATTGTATACCCTAAAGCACTGCAATAAATGAAATGTTAAAAATTAATTGAAAAATATTTGAAAATGTATTTCTAGGGAAGTCACTGGTCAGGCAGAACAACGTCTGCCGGGTCTGCTAGTCTTTAATAAAACTCTAGATAAGTTGTGTCTGTATATTGAAAATTTCCTTGAAAAATGACTGGGGATGACTTGGGAAATGTTTAGGCGCAGCTAAAGAGTCAAATGGAAACTAGATGACAAAAGGTCGAAGTTGGACTATTAAGAAACGGTTCAGTTGGTTGCCGTAGACATAAACGGGATAGAATGTGGGGAAATAAATATTGTTTTGAACCTTCTCTGCATGTAAATTGTCTTCTCAAGTGAGGGTAGCAGAATTTTATGAACTACTTACATCCCGAGCAACGCCGGGCATCCTGCTAGTATACATACAGTGCATCGCAAAAGTAAGTATGCAGCTCTTTTTCGCAGCTATCACCATTTTTGGCTTCAACAAATTTATTTTAACTAATTTCTTTTAAGACAGCTCCTCATGATCTAACACATAAACTTTAAATTATTTTTTAAAAACTTGTAAAAAATTTGCAAAATTTCGACGAATTTTCATGGAAATTTTCAACTTTGACCTCAGAATTGAGTAGGCAGATTTGTAGGCTATTCAATTTCAGTATAATAAGGTGTAAGTCTTAAATCCGTGAGAACTTCCCCTGATTTTTAGGAATTTTTTTTCCTCGGGACTTTAGGATTTTCCTCCATATACACTCGGTAGAATAAGTCTGCGTACAGGTATATTTTTGTAATTTTCACCCATCTTTGAATTGGTAAAATTGTTTCTACTAATTTTCTATAAAATAATGGGTCAAACTCTAACACAGAAGATGTAAATTATGTTTTAAAAATGTATGGAAAAATCGGAAAAATTCGACGAATTTTCATAAAAATTTTCAAGTTTTTTCTCAGAATTTTCAGAATTTTTTTGAGTATGCAGTTTTAAATACGGTTCAATTCTAGCATGATAAAGTATAAGTCTTAGGTCCGTGAGAAATACTACTGATTTTTGGGAATTTTTTTTCTGCCGAGCTCAAGTATTTTCTTCCATATAAAAAAATTCCGTTCATACATATGGGCATATCCCAGAAACTGTCTACCAACCAAAAATATTTGAACTTAATCCAACCTAATTGTTTTTTTAATGGTGCATTAGAATAGATATCTAATTTTATAAATTTATAAAACAAAAATTATTTCGATGATCATTAATAAAAAAATTATAACCAAATCCTACCCTACCTCAGGTCTTTTAATGTTATACAAAAAAAGTGAAATTTTTTACGTGTTCATATCATTGCTTTAGTATTAACATAGATTGTCCAATCGAAAGCTATATTGTTATTCACTCAATTCTCCTTAAAATTTGTAAAAAAAAAAATTTCGTTTACTTTTCTGGAAACATTAAAATTTGGTATGAAATGCCAGGTAAAAGCGTTGTAGCATGCGTAACGGAAAATCGGCTTTTTTTATATTGTGAGTAGAAAAACTTTTTTTTTCACAAATCATCTAAAATTTTAATTTAAATAAATATCCTGCTTTTAAGAAAAAAACAATTTTCATTCTACAATTAAAAACCAAAAAATTACAGCATATTCATTTCTGTAGCGTACGTAACGATTTGAGTTCTCACAAAAATTACAATACAAACCTTTGCAATTTTTATTCTGTTTTCTTATCACTTCGCTTAAATCTGTTCTTCGCCTACTATTCTTAGCCTTTATAATCGTACCGATTGGCGATTATTTTTTTAAATTGGCAAAAATTAATATAAATGGTATTTCTATTTTATATGTAAGCAGTACATATATAAAAAATACAACTGCATTTCTTTCGGAGAGATGGGCTAACGTTAAGAACATTCCGGGAATAAAAAGCAACCATTATTTTTCCGTACTTAATGAAAATGAGCACGAAATAGCACTAACGGCATATTCAGCAAAACATAAAACTAATTTATAAACATATATACATCACTAAATTAATTTATAAACATAAATTATGAATTAAATAATCTTATTAAAAAAGAGTATAAATTGTTTTGTTAAAATAAATAGAATGGTTATATACTACTGGAAAAAATGTAGCGTGCGTAACGTTGGGTTCACGGCCATCGTTAAAAAACTACACAATTTTTTGGCTGCAAGTAAGTTATTTTAGAATTCTCTTATATTCATCTTTCTTTAAGGTATTTCATTTGGTGTGCTTTATTATACAAAATTTGCTAAAAATTAAGAAAATATACCTCAACCTTCAAAGCTACTTCCATTTTTTGTAGCGTGCGTAACAATACTTTGAGATCAAATTTTTCGCAGCTTAAACCTGTTACAAAAAATATTTTGATGACATTCGAAAGTACACTCAAATCCCACTAAACACTGTGTATAACTTGAAGGTATGTCTTTTGAAAGACCAAAAAATTGTTATATTTCAATCCGAAAACGCGTACAAATGTGGCGTTCGTAACGCAGGATTTGCCCATATGTATGGAAGAAAACAGACAATTCCGCCAGGAAAAAAATTGCTAAAAATCAGTAGTATTTCTCACGGACCTAAGACTTACACTTTATCATGCTAGAATTGAACCGTCTTTAAAACTGCATACTCAAAAAAAAAATCTGAAAATTCTGAGAAAAAACTTGAAAATTCGTCGAATTTTTCCGATTTTTCCATACATTTTTAAAACATAATTTACATCTTCTGTGTTAGAGTTTGACCCATTATTTTATAGAAAATTAGTAGAAACAATTTTACCAATTCAAAGATGGGTGAAAATTACAAAACTATACCTGTACGCAGACTTATTCTGCCGAGTGTACGTTTATGAACGTAATTTTTTTTATATGGAAAAAGACAATGAAGCTCTTCAGAAAAAAAATTCCTAAAAATCAGGGGAAATTCTCACGGACTTAAGACTCACTCCTTATTATACTGAAATTGAATGGCCTACAAATCTGCATACTCAAAATTTTTTTTTTAATTCTGAGGTCAAAGTTTCCATGAAAATTCATCGAAATTTTGCAAATTTTTCACAAGTTTTTAAAACATAATTTAAAGTTTATGTGTTAGATCATGAGGAGCTGTCTTAAAAGAAATTAGTTAAAATAAATTTGTTGAAGCCAAAAATGGTGATAGCTGCGAAAAAGGGCTGCATACTTACTTTTGCGATACACTGTATATAAAATTCTCCTGTCACGGTGTACGAGGACATACTCCTCCGAAACGGCTTTTAATGATGTATGTATATTCGTTAGGTCTGCGCGATGGTTGTTATCTATTTTTTATGTTCCTAAGTGCTACCGGGACCGACCTATTCAAAACTATTTCATATGTGGCCCGATTAGCTTGAAATTTGGTATGTGGGTTGCGGTATGCCCACGTTAAAATATGGGATAAGTTTTCTTCCGGGAAGTGGACTCGGGACCGACCTATTCAAAACTATTTCAAATGTGGCCCGATTTGGTTGAAATTTGGTATGTGGGCACCGCTATGCCCAAGTTGAAATATGGGATAATTTTTCTTCCGGGAAGTGGACCCGGGACCGACCTATTCAAAACTATTTGATATGTGACGCGATTTGGTTGAAATTTGGTATGTGGGCTGCGCTATGTCCAAGTTGAAATATGGGATAATTTTTCTTCCGGGAAGTGGACCCGGGACCGACCTATTCAAAACTATTTCAAATGTGGCCCGATTTGGTTGAAATTTGGTATGTGGGTAGCGCTATGCCCAAGTTGAAATATCTGATAATTTTTCTTTCGGGAAGTGGACCCGGGACCGACCTATTCAAAACTATTTCATATGTGACGCGGCTTGGTTGAAATTTGGTATGTGGGCAGCGCTATGCCCAAGTTGAAATATGGGATAACTTTTCTTCCGGGAAGTGGACCCGGGACCGACCTATTTAAAACTATTTCACATGCGGTCCGATTTGGTTGAAATTTGGTATGTGGTTATTGCTATGGCCAAGTTAAAATATGAAAATAAATAAAATTTGTATGTATATTCTATTCTATTTATCTATTTTTTATGTTCCTAAGTGCTATCTATTTTTTATGTTCCTAAAGTCCATTCGTACATTTAATTCATGTTTTCAAATGACATAATTGGGAGCAACAGAAATAATTAGGAACTTTAAATGGTCAGAAATTCAACTCAAAATTCAAAATTAAAGGCCAAATTTATCATAAAGTAGGCCCATTGCTGCCAATGCCAAACGAATCACCCAAATTTTTATTTCAATTGCATAGGTACACTGCCGCCCTATGTGGGTATCAGCATATCTTTAATAAAACTCTAGATAAGTTGTGTCTGTATATTGAAAATTTCCTTGAAAAATGACTGGGGATGACTTGGGAAATGTTTAGGCGCAACTAAAGAGTCAAATGGAAAGGAGATGACAAAAGGTCGAAGTTGGACTATTAAGAAACGGTTCAGTTGGTTGCCGTAGACATAAACGGGATAGAATGTGGGAAAATAAATATTGTTTTGAAACTTCTCTGCATGTAAATTGTCTTCTCAAGTGAGGGTAGCAGAATTTTATGAACTACTAACATCCCGACCAACGCCGGGCATCCTGCTAGTAGTTCTATATAATTTCCTATTCAAATATGAGCTAATATCTAATAAAAAACGAACTACGAACTTAAGTTTAGTACTTTATTACACTAAAATTAAACGGGCGACAAGACTGCATAGTTGAAAAAATTCTACATGTTTTTTTGGACGAGTAATCAACTTTCCAAATTTTATTGCAATAATTGTTGGAGCCAAAAGGGTCTATGTGCGCTTGGATCAGCGAGACCTCCTACGAACTTAAGTTTAGCACTTTATTATACTAAAATTAACCGGGCTACAAGCTGCATATGAAATTTGCCAATAAATTCGTCTAACTCAACAACCATTTAAATGACCACTCTGAAATTACTGAAAATTATTAAAAGACCAATTCATGATAAAATATAAGAAAAACGAAATTTGCAGATATTCTTTTTTCGCAATTGCAAATTGTTTATAAAAATGTTGCAAAAAATTCATAGAAAAAAAAAATTGTTAATTTTGGGTTTCTTAGTAGATAGATCTAACATTCATTAGGTCAGTCCGAAAATTTCATCCAATTCCGTTAATTTGTTCACGAACTAGCAAATAATGAAAAAAATGCAATTTTCAAAAAGCCCAAAATTCAAAATCCATAACTCAAAAATTTGACCACTATGAGTGAAATAAAAAAATAGGTGCCGACTTATTTTCCATTCCCAGCACAAAAAAAAATATAGTGGGTGTTTTTAAATATTAGTGGCAAATTTCATATGGAATGACCCACATGTTCTTTTGGCCGAGCAATTAAATTTTATTGCTTGGAATCATCAATGCAATAAAATTTAGTACGTTTTTGGTCTGGCAAATATATGGCACTACAATGTCCGAAATGACTCGGATCTCTTTGCCAACAAATAAGCACCATATTTCACTATACAAAAATGGGTATAACTCAATTTCAAAAAAAATTTCACTTAGATCCTTTTGGTTCTGAGCCCTTCATATATGATAATGAAATAAGTTACAATGAAAACAAAAATTTTATAAATTATTTCAAAAATTGTATTTGTACTGCGAACGTCCTGTTGAACCGGAAACCGATTGTAGAATGAAGCTTTTCTTAAGCAATGAAAATACTTTCCATTACCCTCCGCGGAGATTAGCATATAATTATTATAATGAGAGAGAAAATGTTCAAGTGATTTTAGATGATTTATTAGAAACTAATGTGATTAGACCAAGTTGATCCGAATATTCTTCTTCAATAGCATTAGTACGCAAAAAGACAGGAGAAATAGGATTTTGTGTAGATTATCGAATATTAAATAAAAATATGTTGAAGGATAACTATCCGATTCCATTAATCGATGATCTTTTAGACAGATTAGTATAAATTTCACTTTTAGATTTAAAAAGTACTTTTTATCATGTTCAAATGGATGTAGATTCTATTAAGTATACATCTTTTGTAACTCCATTAGAGCAATTTGAATTTTGTAAAATGCCTTTTGGGTTCAGAATGCTCGATTTTGTTTACTGTTGTTGTTATTAACCTGTTGATCACTGTATTTGGGTATCCATTCTTGTGAAGTGTGTTTTTAAGTTTCGTCATATTTTCATTCCTGAACTCCTGTTCGCTTAAAATCAAAACTTTTTTAATTAGACCTATGGCCGTGTTCCATTTTTGGTTCCATGGGTGGTTGGAGTGGTAGTTGATCATCCTGGACGATGCTATGGATTTGCAGTACCAATTCGTTTTTAATTTTTTGTTTGCTCTAATAACTGCGATATCTAGGAAGGCAAGTTTTCCGTCTTTTTCTTTTTCCTTCGTGAATTGGATTTTCGTGTGTTGGGAGTTGAGAGTTTTCAATATGTCTTCCACGTCTTTTATTTTAACTATAGCTAATATATCATCTACATATTTGTCTAGGTATTTGATATATATGTCCTTGGTTTTAAGTTCAGCAATGCTGTCGTCAACGATTTTATCTAGTACAATATCTGCGACTGTTGGGGATAATGGATTCCCCATAGGCATTCCATATATTTGTTGGTAGATGGTGCCATCATACATAAAATAATTATTGTCCCTTAGACAAAATTCTAAAATTGTTCGAAATTGAGGCTTGGTTAGTGAGGTGTACTCCTTCAAAGTTGGCCACTGCTGTAATATTGTCTGAGTTGCTAAGTGGATGGGTATGTTCGTGAATAGAGATATCACGTCGAAGGATATGAGGACCTCATCATCTTCGATGTCTATTTTCTTCAATTTTTCCTTTACCTGGTATGAATTTTTTACATTGCGTTCGTCAGAAATTATATTTTTTAATATTTGTCCTATGTATTTGGAAAGTTTGTTACAAGGAACATTAACGGAAGACGAGATCGGACGGAGAGGCATATTATCTTTGTGGATTTTCGGGAGTCCATATAGTCTAGGTGCCGTAGCTGCGTTGCATGTGAGTTGTAGTTTCTGTTTCAAATCAAAGTTATTTTTCTTATAAATTTCATTTACGATCTGATTGTTTTTTCTTTGCAATTTTTGCGTTGGATCCTCTCTAATGGTTTTGTAAGTGTTTCTATCGATTAGTAGATCTTTCATTTTTTGTTTATAGTCCTCCTTGTACATCATAACCGTCTTATTTCCCTTGTCCGCATTTGTTATAATTATGTCGTTTTTATGCTGGTTAATGAGTTTTTCTGTGTTTTCAACCCATTTTAAAATTATTTTGTCCTTTGGACTGTTTTTTATTCTATTTTTAAATGTGCTGATTTTGGATGCAAACTCGCATCTAACAATGTCTTTTTGTCGTTCGTCCTCCAACGTCTGTATGCCTTGTTCTAGGTCTGCGATTAGATGTATTGGTGAGAACGTCTTCCTTGTTACAGGCAAGGAAAACTTTTTCCCCATTGATAGCACCCATCGACAGTCTTGGGGTATGTTTAAGTCAGTTTTGTTTATAAACCAGTCCTCGCTTGTCCTCAATCCGTATTTGTCCACATTTTTGCTAATGTGCTTGTTGAGCTTTTCATTTAGTTTGCTTTCTGTGGCGGATATTGTGTTTCTATGGTAAATTTTTTGGTTGTTCAAAATTTTTTGGTATTCTTCTTCATCCAATCTTTTTTTCAGTATTGTTTTGGTATGTTCCATACCCTTTTTTAACAATTTTATTTGTATATTGGTTTCTTTTACTTCCAGATTTAGTATTTTTCTTAAAAAAAGTGTTTCTAACTTATGTAGTTCTTTGAGTGTTGTATCAAGTTTGAAACTGTGACTAAATTTTCCTGTCTTACCCTTAAGATGCGGTGGTGTGACGTCATAGTCTTTGCAATTAAGTAGAAATTTAAGACGTTGTTGTTTTGCAAGTTTTTGATTGTTGTTGTTGAACTGTTTAATTTTGTAGCAGATGTCATTGTCGTACTTAAATCTAATATGTTGAAAAAAGTGCTTCATGTTTTCTTTTTCGATTCTGCGTAGTTCCAAGGAAGTCATAGGTTTTTAGGGCTTTGCTCATACATACATCAGAAGGTTCATAAAAGGATTTTTTCAAAAAAAGATGTGAAATTTAAATTTGAACAGCCGAAGATGAGACTGAATTACATTGTGATACCAGTCCCTTATGGATTTGGAGCTATTTTATTGCAAAAGAAGGAATATGGAAAGTTCCATCCAATATTTTATTTTTCAAAGCGGACTACGGAAGTAGAATCTAGATATCATTGTCTCGAGCTAGAAACATTAGCAATAATATATGCATTTATGACATTTAGAATATATTTCCATGGAATAAATTTTCGGATAATCATGGCTGTCATGGAATCCAAGTCGGTTTCATTGTTTTCTTCAATAAATCATAAAAATTGAATAGAAATAAAAGTATATGAGTTAAAAATGGCATCTGCAGTTGTAGCGTTCATATTGATGGAAGAAGGAAGTTGCGGGAAGGTCAAAATTTTGAGGGATTGCAGCAACCCGCTTGAGCTGCCGGACACAGCGTATGTAGATTTATTGCAAGGTGCGCTTGTAAATACTTGTATGATATTTGCAGGTTCATAGTGTGTTATAGGCTACATAAAGAAGCTTTCCAAATGGTACTTGACACTATTGGCGAACACTTGGCACGATCTCAATTTCCACCAATCTGCAGCTAGCAGCTAAGTTGCGATTTTTATATTTTCCCCAAGTACGAATAAAAATATGAGCCTCATTAATATTTAATTTTATTTAAAACCATCATTTACTAACACTTTTATTAAATTTTCTATCTGCAATTAAAAAAAAAAGCAAATCCAACAGCTGCCAGCTGCTTGGTTTATTTCCGACAGCAAAACCGATATTATCGGTTTCTGTGACCCTAAATCCGACATAATTCCGATTCGAACATGAAACCGATAGCATTGGATTTCATGACACCAAAGCAATGAAGCGAAAATGCTCGCCGGTAAAGACCATAGCGAGATGCTGACCAGGCAATTCCTGTTCAACTGTTGCAAACCGCAGCACCCGAACGGACGCCTGGTCAACGAAAATCCGCCCCCCAGGAGAATAAGAAGCCACCTACGCAAACACTTCGATGAGATCCGGCACCTGATTTCCACGCCGTTTGATCCTAAGGTGCACCGGCAGGCCCTCACCCTTATCCACACCGATTCGGTAAATTCCTATGTCAGCTCTATCCCAGCGAACGCCGTTCTTCAGGCAACAACTCCACCCGTTGCCGAAGAGGAGCGCGGGCTGCCTAGGGAGACTAGAGTGATGCTGGCCCAACTCCGGTCTTGATATTGTAATAGGTTAAACTCTTACCTATAAATACTGAACCCCGACTTGCCTAATGTTTGTCCGGCATGTGGCTTGTCCCCCCATAATACTAACCACCTTCCGCCCCTGTCGAAGCCGCTAGGTTTCTAGGACTTCCGTTAGAAGAGTTTGATGATACTACTGGGTAGGATACTGACTCCCTAGGTAGGGCTAAGTAGCGCTACAACAACAACAACAACACCAAAGCAATTTTTCTGTCGGTTTTAAATCCAATTCCGACAACTATTGGATTCCATGACAGGGGTGATTGACTGATTGTAATTCTTTAACGTTAACACTGAATAAACGAGATATTAATCCTAAAATTGCTAGGTGGGCTTTGGAGCTAAAAACTATGACTGCAGGTTAGAACATCGTGATGGATCGAGGATGCAACATGTAGATGCAGTGAGTAGAATTTTAAATGTGTTAGTTTTAGAAGAGAATACTTTCGAGCAAAATTTATCAACTTGTCAGAATAGAGATAAGGCGATTTTGCGGATACGAGAAGAACTAGAAAAAGAAGGCAGTAAAATATTATTTTTTTTTTTCATTCATTTATTGAAAAATATTAGCACAATAAGATCTATGATCTTTTATAGTACAACAAAATTCAGATGTAAACAATGGTTATAACAATAATATTGCATGTAATAACAAATATATAATAGTAACTAGTAAGGAAGTCTAAGTTCGGGTGTAACCGAACATTAAATACCTAGTAGTGATCTGTTTTGGTATCCCAATTTACTCAGGTCTATTTTAATACCGGAAAAGTTGTTATAAAGAAAACTTATTGTTTTCGATTAAAAACACTTCTGTTGTGAGTGGTAAATTAAATTATCACTAAATAACAAAATATAATAGCATTAGGGTGTTAACTACTTTCCCGTAAATCTTGCTTGTTTGTTATTAGATTTGCGTAATTTTTGGCAAGAGCATACTACATACTATTGGGAAGCATCTCACTAACTTTCATTGACATACCTCTTGAAATTTCAAGCAATCGCTTTTGAAAATAGCACATTTTTTTACAGTTTAGTTTTGCTTAAGAGCTTATTATGTGTGCGAAATTTTTTTTTATATAACTTATACAATTATGGAAATATCGCGATTTTAATTTTACAAAGAAATTTTTAAAAACTGTGTTCAAAAAGTGGACGTGTCCGTTAACCAATTTTGTTTATTTTTACAGCAAAGAGTAAGCTTTATATGTTGAACACTTGCTCCAAATATCGTTTCAATAAATTAATTTTTACCGGAGTTATGGCATGAAAAGTTTTGTGGAATAATCCACCATAAAGGGGGCGGGGCCACGCCCATTTTTGAAAAATTTTGTGCATTGGAACACTTAAGAGGTAAAAGAGAAATGATAGACAGCCAGTTTAAACAAAGCTACTGCATATTCAATATATCTATGATCCTTTTCAAAATCTTTCGTATAAAATTGGGCGTGGCCCTTACCCGATTTCGCTAATTTTTTTTCGGAATATTTTCTGTATTAATATAAATATGTGTGCTGAATTTGATTTTGCTATTTTGAGCGGTTTTTGATTTATGATTAATAATATTTCCAAATTTTACTTAATCAAAAGTAGGCTGTACCAAGCCCCTTTTTAAAATTTTTTTCATAAATGTATTTGTTGCCTTAACGCTAAAGTACACACCAAATATTATCCTTATAGGTGTATTATGTACTGAATCACTCTTTTGTATCACTCTTTTTGTATTTTCGAAAATATTATATGTATAGAAAGTGGGCGTGGTTTTTAAACGATTTTTCCTATTTTCAATAGCGCTCCGAGATAAGTGAAAAGGAACCTGCATACCAAATTTCATTGAAATATCTCAAGATTTACTCAAGTTATCGTGTTCACAGACGGACGGACGGACGGACATGGCTCAATTAATTTGTCTTTTCCTACTGAACATTTGAATATACATACGTCAATATCTATCTCGATTCGTTTATGCCGTTACATACTACCGTTAGTCGAATGAAGTTAATATACCTTGTGTACGAAGTACTACTAGGTATAAAAATATAAAATAAAGGTAAAGTTATTAAAACTATTAGTTAAGACAAATAAATTTTAAATTTCAATAAAAACACAGTATTTTAGATGGTAACCTTAAAGACATACTTATTGTTGAAGACATGGATCTTATCCAATTTGATTAAATATATACTTTAAAACTTACCTGTCAAATTGAATCTTAAAATTGTTGAATTTATACATGAATTTATTGAATTGATACTTAAAGTTGAATTGTATACTTACCTGGTTAAATACTCATATATACTTACCTTTACCATTAAATACTTACCTTCTACTATACTTACCATTTGCATCCATACTTACCCTAAATTAAACTTATCTTTGAATTCGACTCATCCTAATATAAAATTCTTAAATTGGAAAACTACAGCTTCTTTCCATTTACTTACCCTTTTTATATACATATATGTATGTATGTATGCTCACGGCACAGCCTAGCGGGCGATCATCGATGGCCGCTCAAGTTCAGTTGTCGTTGAGCGCGGTTTACTACTTACCTCCTACTACGCACTTGCAAATTATTAGAAGTAAAGTTATAAAGTTTAATAACTAAAGTGAACTAAAGTGAAATAAAATATAAATAAGTTCAAAAATTCTAAACTAACGAAATTAACAAACCTATTAAATTAAAGATTATATTGTTAAAACCTAAAACTAAAAACTAAATAGTGTTCTAATTTCCAAAAGGAAAGTAAGGCATTAGTGCAGCAGTGGTGAGTGCCCCTACCCCCTTAGAGTAAAATCTAAACATGGTCCTTCGAGCCGGATATGAACCAGCGACCTATGGACTCTTCCCTCTAATCCGCTAAGACATATAAATCAAACACATATATTTATATACACACATCCCCTTCAAACTTGGGATTTATAAATATACGTACATATATTGCTAATTTTCGCCTTACCCTTTTACCACATACGTCCCGCTATTAGTTTACAAGCCTCGCAGCCACATAAGAACCCCGCTATAACACGACAACAAAAGCTCCATCGCACTGCACCCAGCGCCAAATATTGCTTCCTCTCTTCCCACTCATTCTCTTACCCATTTTCTTTGGTTTAATAACTAGCCATTAGCAACAGCTACATTTTGCATATATCTGTTTACTTGTACTCGGACGCGCTGAGACAGGTACATACTGATAAGTACAGCTGTTAACAAAAGCTACAGTGGGCCGCAACTCATAACAGCGCCAGCCACCTCCGAACCCTACCTCAAAGTCCCCGCATGTGACACAGAAGTGTTCCACGGAGGATACGATACTTGGCCCTCCTTTAGAGATATGTTCACGGCAGTGTACATAAATCACCCCAGACTCTCTCAAGTACAAAAATTATATCACTTGAGACAAAAAACCCGGGGAAAAGCACACCTCATAATTCAAAAATATCCGCTTAATGACCAAAATTTCGAGCTCGCGTGGGGGGCCCTTAAGTCCAGATACGAGAACCGTAGAATTCTCGTAGATAGTCAGCTTAAAACCCTTTTTAATATTCAGCCTGTATTCTATGAAAGTGGGGAAAGAATTCAAGAAGTTCAAACCACAAGTAATAATTGTCTGTCTGCCCTTAACTCCAACAACGTACCCACTAGCAATTGGGATCCTATCCTCATATACTTATGTTCATCTAAGCTTCCCGATGAAACCCTAGCTCTATGGGAACAATATCTTGAGTCTAGGAAAGAATTGCCCCTATGGTCGGAAATGGACAAATTCCTCACGGCCAGATATGAAGTTGTACAACGGCTCGGTACTTATAGACCGAGCAAACCTCGGACCGCAAACTCGAGCTTCAAAAACCGAGCGTCAACACCCCATAGTAATAGTTTTAGAAACAATTCTATCTCGTACCATAGCGAGGAAGCGCGACAGGTATCCTGCAAGTTATGCAATTCCAACCATTCGATGATAAATTGCGTCAAATTCAAGGAATTATCGGTGGCAGAACGGAATAAATTTGTAACTGACAACAAATATTGTAAAAATTGTTTGGCCTTTTCCCATCTAGAGTCTGGATGTGCTAGCAACTTCAAGTGCGTATATTGCCAAAAGCGGCACCACTCCCTGCTTCATTACCAAAACCGCCTGCCATCTAACTCCAACACTTCCCGCCATCCTCAGCGATGGAATTATACTAAGGTCACTCCTCAAGTAAACAATGACCAAGAAAAACCTTCTACCTCTAAACAGGCAATTTAGTCGCAAGAATCGCGGGCTGAAGCCTCTTCCTCGAACCAAACCACAGTTCTCGCACTTCTCTGCCAATGAAGAAAGAACATTGTTGCCCACAGCGATTGGTCCGGTTCTACATAGAGGAGAAATCTCCAAAATCCGGGCGTTCGTAGACCAGGGTTCCCAGAAATCTTTCGTTTCCTCCAAAGTCCAAAAATTACTCGGTTTACCCACAAAGAAAATAAGTTACCAAATATTAGGTATGGGTGGACGAGTTGTGCAAAATTCTAACAAAATCTGTTCTCTAACAATTTGTTCCTTGGATTCAAAGACCCAAATCCGGACCCAAGCGATAGTTCTTCCGCATTAACCCACTTCCTGCCTTCGTCTAAAGTAGAAATCGACGATATCCAAAAGTTCTCCTCTCTTACACTAGCGGACCCTAACTTCTACGCGCCAGGTAGAATAGATATGGTGATTGGACGTGACATACTTCCACAAATCCTCCTTCAAGGTCTCGAAACCAACGTCGCTGGTAGCCGTATAGCTCAAAACACTATATTCGGATGGATATTAAGTGGCTCAATAGCGGAGCAAATTTCGTCCTTTTCTACCAACATACTTGAAAAGCCTGATGACTCCCTTAATAAACTCCTTAAAAATTTCTGGGAGCAAGAAGAAGTTCATTCCACCACGCCCCTGACTGGTGAAGACGCGTTTTGCGAAGAGCTCTACAAAAAGACCACCAGTAGACAAGCAGATGGTCGCTACATGGTTAAACTCCCGTTCAAGCAAAATTTTCCTGAAAAGATAGCCCTCGGCCACTCACGACCCGCTGCTCAGCAGCAATACATAAGTATAGAACGAAGCCTAGAAAAGAAACCAGAACTCAAAGAAAAGTATTACGAAGTTCTGGAGGAATATTTAACAATGAATCACATGGAGTCCACCTCCCCCCTTGAAATTATTAAGGAAGGAAAATATTATTCCTTCTATTTACACCACAAAAGTTCGTGTGGTCTTCAATGCCTCTAAACTCTCGCATTCAGGAAGTTCACTGAACGACGTGTTACACACTGGCCCCACTCTGCAAAACGACTTGATGCTTATTATTCTACAATGGCGCCTCTACAAGTTCGTTTTTAACGGTGACATCGAAAAGATATACCGCCTAATACTCGTTCATCCTGATGATCAAGATTTTCAACGAGTATTTTTTCGTAGATCTTCAAGCTCACCTATTGAAGATTTCAAATTGAATACAGTTACCTTTGGTGTCAACTGTGCACCATACCTAGCTATTCGCACCCTCCATCAGCTAGCTGAAGACACCAAAGATGAATTCCACACCGCCAACAATGTACTTCGGCATGAAACTTATGTAGATGACATTCTCTCTGGCGGATACGATATAGAGTCCACAATAAATTCCATGAATGAAGTATTAAAATTTATTATTAAACGCAGTATTAAAATCAGCCGGTTTCCCCCTAAAGAAAATAACGGCCAATCATCCAGATATATTGAAGTCTATTCCAAAATCTGACCTCCTTGACGCAGATTTTCTGAAGTTCCATGATGTCAGCTTGACAAAAACACTAGGTATAAAATGGAATGCTCTTAATGATTCCTTTTCTTATTCCTATGATCCTCTACCAGCCGCTAATTCAACCACAAAACGACAAATATTGTCGGCAATCGCGAAATTGTTTGACCCGGTAGGATGGCTGTCGCCAATAATGATTTTAGCCAAAGCTCTCCTCCAACAACTGTGGTTGGAAGGAACAGACTGGGATGAGCACGTTAAATTTATTTATATAACTTATACAATTATGAAAATATCGCGATTTTAATTTTACAAAGAAACTTTTCAAAACTGTGTTCAAAAAGTGGACGTGTCCGTTAACCAATTTTGTTTATTTTTACAGCAAAGAGTAAGCTTTATATGTTGAACACTTGCTCCAAATATCGTTTCAATAAATTAATTTTTACCGGAGTTATGGCATGAAAAGTTTTGTGGAATAATCCACCATAAAGGGGCGGGGCCACGCCCATTTTTGAAAAATTTTGTGCATTGGAACACTAAAGAGGTAAAAGAGAAATGATATACAGCTATTTTAAACAAAGTTACTGCATATTCAATATATCTATGATCCTTTTCAAAATCTTTCGTATAAAATTGGGCGTGGACCTTACCCGATTTCGCTAATTTTTTTTCGGAATATTTTCTGTATTAATATAAATATGTGTGCTGAATTTGATTTTGCTATTTTGAGCGGTTTTTGATTTATGATTAATAATATTTTCAAATTTGACTTAATCAAAAGTAGGCGGTACCAAGCCCCTTTTTAAATTTTTTTTCATAAATGTATTTGTTGCTTTAGCGCTAAAGTACACACCAAATATTTTCCCTCTAGGTGTATTATGTACTGAATAATCACTCTTTTTGTATTTTCGAAAATATTATATGTATAGAAAGTGGGCGTGGTTTTTAAACGATTTTTCCTATTTTCAATAGCGCTCCGAGATAAGTGAAAAGGAACCTACATTCCAAATTTCATTGAAATATCTCAAGATTTACTCAAGTTATCGTGTTCACAGACGGACGGACGGACGGACATGGCTCAATCAATTTGTCTTTTCCTATTGAACATTTGAATATACATACATACGTCAATATCTATCTCGATTCGTTCATGCCGTTACATACTACCGTTAGTCGAATGGAGTTAATATACCTTGTGTGCGAAGCACTACTAGGTATAAAAATATAAAATAAAGGTAAAGTTATTAAAACTATTAGTTAAGACAAATAAATTTTAATAACACAGTATTTTAGATGGTAACCTTAAAGGCAAATTATTAGAAGTAAAGTTATAAAGTTTAATAACTTGTGAACTAAAGTGAAATAAAATATAAATAAGTTAAAAAATTGTAACCTAACGAAATTAACAAACCTATTAAATTAAAGATTATATTGTTAAAACCTAAAACTAAAAACTAAATAGTGTTCTAATTTCCAAAAGCAGTCATCGACTAACTATCGTAGAGAACGGTTGTGCTTTCAATAGATCTCTTTGTTTATCCATTTTCACGGTGCAGTTATACACCAACAACTCTATTCATTGATATACATATTGTTTTCGTTTTCGCGTTGACAAGTGTACCACGTGCCTGATTAAAATTACTACTTAACTTTTAATACCATGGCCGGTAGAGGCTATATTCCTGGGGACAATAAGTTCGCTACCTTAGCTTCAAGTACCAAACGTAAAAAAAAACCTCCATTAATTCCTGAAAAGTACCCTAGGCTACCCGAACCTAGTATTGCCATACCTAACCCTAAATTTGTTGTTGTTGCGGCTGCCAACGAGAAAAAATCTCTATCAGAATATTCATGTTTCGCTGTTCAGAGATCCTTGAGCGTTATAAGCAAAGGTATCGAACAGATTTCCGAACTCAGAGATGGCAACCTGCTCCTTCTAGTTAAGGACAAGGACTCGGCAGAAAAATTCATATCCTCCACTCAACTCCCTGGCATATGCGAGATTAAGTGCAGATATCACGACAATCTTAACTTTGTTAAAGGGACAATTTTCGCCCCGTTCTTAAAATCTATCCCTGACGACGAAATCGTAAAAGAACTAGCATCAGAGGGGGTAGTAAACGTGTACAAGTTTACTAAAGAAATTGAAAAGAAAAGAGTTCCAAGCGGTGTCATCTTACTGACCTTTGATTCTTTCAAACTTCCGGAAACTATCAATATTTCATGGTACAAGGTGAAGGTTAGGGAGTACTTCCCCAATCCTATGCGATGCAAATCGTGTCAACTTTTAGGCCACACTACTAAACACTGCAACAACACACCAGTATGTCAAACCTGCAGTTTACCTCCCCACGCTGATACGGAATGTACTCGTATCAATTGCGCCAATTGTAATCAAAACCATGCTTCTAATTTTAACAAATGCCCGAAATTTTTGCAACATAAGGAGATCCTCAAAATAAAAACGCAACGGAAATGTACGTTGAAACAGGCAAAAGAACTTTACTCTGCCCAATTCCCCGCCGCTTCGAGTCCTTTCTCCTTTGCTGGTATTCTGTCCAGCAATCAAAATATTAACACCCCGCCAGCAACCAATTTAAATTCAACCAAAAACTCAACAGCTAACAAACAAGAACAAACTTCAACAAGTAATTTTACATCAAAAACCTCAAATCTTAGCTCTCAACTGCCTAGCAGTCCTATTGTAGAGTCTCAATCACCAACTTCTTTAAGCATAACTGAAAATATAAACATTACAAATCAAACCGAAATGAACACAAGTAACACTTCAGTTACTGAATCCAATATTCAAACAAAAACCACATCAAGTATCACTAAACCCATTAACTCCCTATCAATTTCAGCGACTCTGTCGCCATTCTCTCGCTTAACCCAAGAACTCTTAAGCAATAATCGCTACTTCACCCCGTCAACTCAAGCGAATTCGGATACGGATTCCTCAGTTGAGCGATCAGAAGACGTAGCAATGAATACTCCGTTACCTCATGATGGCTTTTAGCATCCTTCAGTGGAATATCCACGGACTATTCAATAACATCAACGAGCTTAAACTATTAATAAAAGATCTATCTCCCTCCATTGTTTCCTTGCAGGAGACACACATTCCTGTCAACAAATCTGCATCTATTTCGAATTCTTATCATAGCTACTTTCACAACCTCCCTCACAATACCACAGCAAAACAAGGCCTATGCGTGATGGTAAAAAAAGGCGTATCCCACAAACTGTTAAGTATCCAATCTCCAATCTCAGTCATTGCCTTGGAAGTTAATATCGGTTTCAAGTTTACTGTAGTATCTATCTACATTCCCCCGCAACAGCCTTTCGACCTCAGAACCCTCACTGACATAACCTCCGGTATAACGACTGATATTCTAATCGTAGGTGACATCAACGCATGGAGCCCGCTTTGGGGTTCCACCTCGGCCAACCCAAGAGGAAAGATATTTGAAGATCTCATTCTGCTAAACAATTATATTGTCCTAAACGACTTGTCCCCAACCCATTTTACAACGCATCAAACCTTTACACATGTCGATGTGACCTTCTGCTCGCCAGGTTTCGCCCCAAAACTGTCGAGTTCAACTTCCTCGCAGCTTCACGGAAGCGACCACTTCTACATACTGACAAAGGTATCAACTGCTTCATCTAACCCAGGCACACCTAAACCAAAATTTATCGTCGAGAAAGCGGATTGGCCTATCTTTCAACAGTTGGCCAACGACTACTTATTAAAATATCCACAATCTCTCAATGTCAATAAAGAGTCCAGCAATCTAACAAAACTTATTCGTGAGGCAGCTCACGGCTCCATACCCCAAACCCAACAAAAACTCTGTAAAACCGTTGTACCATATTGGTCCAAATCCCTCGCAACACTTAGGGAGAAAAAGCAAGCCTTGTGGCACAACTATAAAAAACATCGGTCTACCCCTAACCTATTGGAATACAAAAAAGCAAATGCATATTTCAAAAAAAAGATTAAAGAAGCAAAGCGTCTAAGTCTGGAATCTCTAACGAGCTCAATTACCCCAAACTGTCACCCCAGAAAAATCTGGTCGAATATTAGGATGCTTTCAGGGACATATAACCCTCCATCAGTCAAAGTATTAGATACAACTAACGGTCCTCTATATTCTGCGGTAGACATTGCAAATCACTTTGGCTCATCGTGGTCTAATTATTCTGCTGATAGCAACTTCCATCAGGACTTCGTATTCAGTAAAAATCAAATTTTAACTGAAGAATACAATCCCAGTTCAGTCTCACCGACTGCCCAAAAAATCGAATCACCAGTTACCCTCTTCGAGCTCGAAATAACCCTTAATTCAATGAGGGGTAAGACTCCAGGGCGGGACCGTATCTCGTACCCCTTACTAAAAAACCTACCTGAAAAAGTCAAAACCAGGGTAGTTGAATTGTATAACATTATATTAGCTCAAGGAAGCCTACCACATACGTGGAAA
The DNA here is from genome assembly GCA_951509765.1 of Sphenella marginata. Classification (NCBI taxonomy): domain Eukaryota; kingdom Metazoa; phylum Arthropoda; class Insecta; order Diptera; family Tephritidae; genus Sphenella; species Sphenella marginata. The sequence continues at coordinate 56,584,529 of OX608081.1, forward strand.
AATGCATTAATTATCCCAATTTCAAAAGCCAACCAATGCACCACTTCTATAGCTGGTTATAGACCAATATCCCTTTTGCCATGCCTAAGCAAAACGTTAGAAAAAATTGTAGCCAATCGCATCGTGTGGTTCGCTACCTCCAATAATCTGTTAGACTCACATCAAGTGGCATTTAAGGAAGGCCAAGGAACATTAGACGCTTTGCTAATATTTGAAAATTTTGCCTCTTCAGCACTGGCCACAAAGAATCACACCTCCGTCCTCAGTATAGACTTTGAGAAAGCATATGATAGAATCGGACCTCACGTCATCCTTCGACAACTGTCCAGTTGGAAAATAGGAAAAAGAATATACAATTTTGTTAAAGATTTTTTGAGCAACCGATGCTTTACAGTCAAAGTCAACAACAAGTACTCAAACACCTACAAATTATTTAATGGCATCCCACAGGGATCGCCATTATCAGTAGTTCTCTTTATTATAGCTTTTGACGAAATAAATAAAATAATATTAATGCACAAAAGAATCAACCATGTCATATATGCCGACGACTTACTGCTTTTCACTAAATGTAAAGATTTATCGGTGGTTCAAGGAGACTTTAGTCAAATTTTAGCGGATATAACAAGCTGGGCCCAAAACTCGGGAGCCAAAATATCGTACAGTAAATGCAAATACTTTCACATATGCAACAAAAAACTTTGCCCACCTATGAATCTATCTTTTAATAATGTCAACATTACTAACTGCAATTCACTAAAAATATTAGGCATTATATTTGATCAGAAGCTGACGTATAAAGATCACTGCGCTTATCTCAAAAGAACGCTTGCAAAGAGATTGGATATAATCAAGTATTTGTCTTCGAAACATTGCCTCGTTCATCCAACAACTCTAGTAAATGCTACCAAAGCCCTCTTATTGTCCAAAATTGACTACGGACTCTCCATATACGGACACTGTGCAAAAAACAACATCAAAATTATACTACCGGCATATCACTCTGCAGCTAAGAGATGCATACGTGCGTTCCCGACGTCTCCTACCGTAGCTAGCCTAACTGAAACTGGCCTCCCGTCGATTAAGGAAAGAACAACTCTTATCACGATAAAACTGATCCCAAAGCTTCTACAGTGTAAAAATACTTTGCTAAAAACCGCAGTCAACTCAATAATCCGTAGAAAAACTAAATTATCACGACCATCAGCTATCGCCAGAAGCATAACTGCAGCTAAAGATCTGGAGGTTCCTACCAAAATTGAAAGTTCCGACTTCAAGCGCCCTGTACCCTGGTTCCAGTCACATAACCAGTTAATTCTCGACATGCACTCAAGCAAAAAAAACACAACAACGCCTGTAGCCTACAGACAAAACTTTCAACAGATCCACGCAAATCTCAAACATCACGGATGGTCATTCCTGTATACGGACGGAACTAAGACAACAACAACAGCGTTTGCGGTAGTAGACTCCAATAACGCAACGATATCAGTCGGGCACATTCCAAATTTCTGTTCCGTCTTCACTGCTGAAGCCTACGCGGTCCTGCAAGCAGTACAATTCGCTCTCCGCGCTGAGCAAAAATATGTAATATGCACAGATAGTTTGTCCACCATCAATTCAATATCGAGCATACCCAACAGTAATGGTATAAGCTCAAGTATCCGCAATGTTTTGGCACTAGGCAATAATACAATAAAAGTCATGTGGATCCCAAGCCACGTCGGAATACCAGGTAACGAATCTGCCGACGAAAGAGCTAAACTAGCAGCCAACCAACCACTGATTACAATACCTATCATGCTAAAAGATGACATCAACAGGCTTGCGAAATCGCACGTTTATAAAGAGAAGCGGGATGAATGGAGTAGCCTTCAGACACACTACTCAACAATCAACACAGAAGCTCAGAAACCAAGGTTCCCAAGAGAAGCAAATTGCAAGGACATCAAATACTTCTGCCGTCTAAGAATTGGCCATTCAATAGCAACACATGGTCACTTACTCAAGGGCTTGGATACTCCACAGTGTAACTTCTGTAACGCTGCTGCAGTTTCTGTCACCCACCTACTAGACAGCTGTCAACATTTTGCGACAATAAGAAGCAACATCTTTGGTAGCAACACCCCGTCGGAGGCTTTAAAAAGCTTTGACATAGAATCCATTAAAAACATCAACAATTTCCTTTCGGTGTCGGAGCTTAAAAAGTTAATCTAGAGTTAATTAGTTCTAAGCTCATATGTAACTATTTTATTCCACAAAAAACCTCACATTACATACTCGAATCTAAAATCAATGTAATACAACTAACATCACTAACCAGCGAGCTGAAGGTGGCAACACTAGTGCTCCAACCCAGTGTAAAGTAGTGAGTCGTTACTACTTTTCCAATATATAATAATAATAATAATAATAATTTCCAAAAGGAAAGTAAGGCATTAGTGCAGCAGTGGTGAGTGCCCCTACCCCCTTAGAGTTAAATCTAAACATGGTCCTTCGAGCCGGATATGAAACAGCGACCTATGGACTCACCCCTCTAATCCGCTAAGACATATAAATCAAACACATATATATTTATATACACACATCCCCTTCAAACCTAGGATTTATAAATATACGTATATTGCTAATTTTTGCCTTACCCTTTTCCCACATACGTCCCGCTATTAGTTCACAAGCCCCGCAGCCACTTAAGAACCCCGCTATAACACGACAACAAAAGCTCCATCGCACTGCACCCAGCGCCAAATATTGCTTCCTCTCTTCCCATTCATTCTCTTACCCATTTTCTTTGGTTTAATAACTAGTCATTAGCAACAGTTACATTTTGCATATATCTGTTTACTTGTACTCGGACGCGCTGAGACAGGTACATACTGATAAGTACAGCTGTTAACAAAAGCTACAGTGGGCCGCAACTCATAAAAACGGTCTCAAAAATACAGTGGGAAAAAACACACAAAAATCGAAGCAAATTATTTATTTAAAGTTAAATAAATAATAAACCCCTTAGTTTTACCTATATTAGTGTTAAATACACTACAAATCATTATTAATATTATTATTAACTCTTCTGTATTTCTTATACACATTTCCTTTTAATATTTGTGTACTCCGTATACACATCTTCAAAAATATTTATGTGTACTTCTTATACACTTCTTCTAAATATAGTTTGTGTACTCCTTATACACATTCAATAAAATATTTTTGTGTACTCATTAATACACCCCTCCTTCAACAAATATATCTCATAAGACAAATTTTATAGAATACCCTCATAAAAATGGCTGAAGATAAAGGTGAAATGAATTAAAATTTTCTACCCCCTCCACACGGACCAAAAACACGGGCAAAATCTCAATCGGAAGAGGAAGAATTATCCAAGATTGGAAAAAGATCCCTGTTTGAGATAAATAAGCTCGAAAAATTCTACGATAAATGGTGGAACATTGATGAGACAACCCACACAAAACCCAGTTTGCAGACATAGTTGGAGGAACTCAACAGACACATTTCAGCAGTAGAACGCGCATATGAAGCAGCGCACCTAAATCTGAAGGATGAACAGTCCCGGGAAGCGCTGACCGAAAAATATGACAAAGCAATGGAGAACAACATGATGACACGGACCAGAATAAATGAGCAGCTCGCGGAACTGGAACCAGGTCCCATAACTCCACATCAACAAGGAGCAACAGCAGCGCCAGCCACCTCCGAACCCTTCCTCAAAGTCCCCGCATGTGACACAGAAGTGTTCCACGGAGGATACGATACTTGGCCCTCATTTAGAGATATGTTCACGGCAGTGTACATAAATCACCCCAGACTCTCTCAAGTACAAAAATTATATCACTTGAGACAAAAAACCCGGGGAAAAGCACACCTCATAATTCAAAAATACCCGCTTAATGACCAAAATTTCGAGCTCGCGTGGGGGGCCCTTAAGTCCAGATACGAGAACCGCAGAATTCTCGTAAATAGTCAGCTTAAAACCCTTTTTAATATTAAGCCTGTATTCTATGAAAGTGGGGAAAGAATTCAAGAAGTTCAAACCACAATTAATAACTGTCTGTCTGACCTTAACTCCAACAAAGTACCCACTAGCAATTGGGATCCTATCCTCATATACTTATGTTCATCTAAGCTTCCCGATGAAACCCTAGCTCTATGGGAACAATCTCTTGAGTCTAGGAAAGAATTGCCCATATGGTCGGAAATGGACAAATTCCTCACGGCCAGATATGAAGTTGTACAACGGCTCGGTACTTATAGACCGAGCAAACCTCGGACCTCAAACTCGAGCTTCAAAAACCGAGCGTCAACACCCCATAATAATAGTTTTAGAAACAAGTCTCTCTCGTACCATAGCGAGCAAGCGCGACAGGTATCCTGCAAGTTATGCAATTCCAACCATTCGATGATAAATTGCGTCAAATTCAAGGAATTATCGGTGGCAGAACGGAATAAATTTGTACCTGACAACAAATATTGTAAAGTTGTTTGGCCTTTTCCCATCTAGAGTCTGGATGTGCTAGTAACTTCAAGTGCGTATATTGCCAAAAGCGGCACCACTCCCTGCTGCATTACCAAAACCGTCAGCCATCTAACTCCAACACTTCCCGCCATCCTCAGCGATGGAATTATACTAAGGTCACTCCTCCAGTAAACAATGACCATGCATGTATTAATGCCATATTTTAGATTATCTTAGCCTCATCAGGCAACCAAAGCAACCTGCCGCATGGCGGCGCGAAAGGTGCTGTGAATGTATGCGTGTGTAATCACGTTCAGCAAACTACGCAGCATCTTTATTTGCATATTAGTTCCATGATATACATTATTTACACGAATTATTTGCAGGTATGGCGAATATAACCACTATGGGCGACTTGGCCCAAATTTTACCTGACAATAACGAGGAAAAAGAAGCATTTCTGTTAATTTTGCAATCAATTCGTACAAACTATCCCTCAAATTGGGAGTCATGGCAAGTAACAAACCATTCTATTGAGAGTTTGGCGGGCAAAGAAATATCGTCGAGAGCCTTTGGTAAATTCAGGTTCGGCATTCCAACTTCTGACTTGCTTCGCGCATTTGGTCGTGAGGACTTAGACATTTCTGGAAAATCCTATAGGCAAATTTCGCTAATAATTTTATCATGGCCCTTGGGAAAGGCATTATTGTATTCCCCTCATGCTATCATGGCAGAAATACACGCACCTTCATATACGCCATTTATGGACACAATTTCTGATCTCAAGGCTCGAGGTAAATTGGCCGTGACGGGCAACAAAGCCAGCCAGCCTGCTGTCAGTACACCAACTTCTTTAGGTTCTAAGGTTTCTAATAACAGAATGAGGGTAGAAGACACCACTTCAAATTCGAATAAGATTTATAAGCGTCACATGCATACGAGAGGCGATTCACCTCCTGCTAAACGTCCATCCGTCGGTGGTGACGAACTCATGACGACGGTTCTTCAAAAACAAATGGAGATGTTTAACAAATTATTGCAAATGCAGGAAGAGCAAAACAAGAAAATTAGGGACCTTCAAAATGAACGGAATCACTCCAAGGAGCCACATTTAGACAGTTCTTTTGATTCTACTCCAGGTAGTTCCAATGAAGAGGGCATTCCCACAACAGCCGGTTCTACGTACCGGAATGACCCGGGTTTTACCCGGCCAAGGGCTGTTATTTCAGTGTAACCCTGTCCAATTTGTCCAATCCCACTCCTAAATTGTCATCCTCGGAGCAATCCCTTGCAGCAGGGTTGCTCCAATGTCTCTTGCTACGGGCTGGTATCGAATCCAACCCCGGACCGAGAGAATGGATCTGCTGCGTCTGCTGGAAGAAAATATATGTTAAACGTTCACATTCTGTTCAATGCAGTAAATGCAAGAGATGGTTGCATAGATCTGGATGCTCAGGGCTTAACCCTGCCATCCCCAGAACCCGTACTTTTTTCAGTACTTTTGAGGCACCATGTTGTTCGCGCACACGCGCGTCCCGCGGTTCTCGTCGCTCCAGCGCACACACACCGCACCTACCATCATCAAATGGCCACGACAGTGGCCCGGTCTTCACGACCTGCAGCCTTGCTGCTCCCGCCTCACCTCAGTCCCCACTCTCGTCCCCCCCTACTTCCAGCATGCACGTGGGTCAGGAACATAACCTCCTCGTACCTTTCACCACGTGCACTGTTTGTCGGCAAAGACTATATACGCCTGCGGCATCGGTTAAGTGCAATAACTGCCTTGGCCTGTGCCACATCCATATGTGCTCTGGGCTCGCAAACAGGAACCTTTGGACGGATGCATTTATTGCCCCTTGCTGCAGTACTCAGCCGCCCTCCACGCCACACAACATCGGCCAAGACGCGCTGAACCCTAGACTGCGTCACAGCTTGGGACTATGCCCACCTCCACCTAGGCAACCGCATCCGTCCCTTACCCCCAGCATGCCTCCACCCTCCCTCCCGACACACTTCAAAATCCTACAGCTGAACTGCAACGGGTTAGCTGGTAAGATCGCGGAGATAACAGACTTTATGAAGTCGAACAACATTAAACTGGCCGCCATTCAGGAGACCAAACTGAATGCTAACTCGGACTTACGTACTCGTGATGGGTACAATGTACATAGGAAAGACCGTCCCAGCGGTCATGGGGGCGGCCTCGCATTCATTACACACCATACTGTACAATATAATCTGTTTGCCCCTGACGTTGACCCCAGGGACTCTACCCTTGAATGCCAGGGCATCGCAGTCCGGACAGGCGACGTCGACCTGCGAGTGTTAAATATATACATTCCCCCTGTTACGTGCTGTCCCCGTGATTATCGCCCTGTTATTAGTGCGTTGCTAAGGGGCGATAACTGCCTCATCTTAGGTGATTTCAACGCACATCACGACCTCTGGCACTCCAACTTGCCAGCAGATAGCAGAGGGCACGCACTCGCAGAGCAAATAGATAATTCGGCATTCTGTACATTGAATGGAGATGCCCCCACTAGGGTGGCAGGTAACTGCCACAGTTCGCCAGACATCTCCATTTCAAGTGCGGGCCTTATCAACCACGTTAACTGGCAACCTATGCTTACACTGGCATCTGACCACCTACCCATCCTACTAGACATCGAACGACCGTCCGACTTCATAACGACAGAAAAACGAACGTACATCAACTTTAGTAAAGCGGACTGGGACCGCTTCACGGACTTTACAGAGCACTCCTTCGCTGACCTACCCACACTGACGGACGTATGCAAAGGTGAGAAAGAGTTTCGCAAAGTCATCGATTCAGCCTCTGGCCGCTTCATCCCTGCTGACAGAATCCCGGAAATTCGGCCGAATTTCCCCGCGGAAGCAGCGGCAATGGCAAGAGAACGTGACCAAGTGAGACTCTTGAACCCCGCAGATCCAAGAATAAAGGATCTCAACGCAGAAATCCGTCGGACTGTCAATGATCATAAATTGAAGAAGTGGAAAGAACACCTAGAGTCATGCAACCTCTCCGGCGGGGTCGGCAAATTATGGTCGACAGTCAAGGCCCTATCCAACCCGACCAAATACAATGACAAGGTCGCCATTGCTTTCGGCGATAACGTCAAGTCGGACCCCAGGAAGTGCGCGAGCGCATTCTGCCGGCAATTTACACTGCATTCTCCTGCGGATAGGGCTAAGAGAAAAGCCATCCGACGCGCGCACAAACACAAACACACAGCCGCGCCCATTGTCGTCTCCGCTGCAGAGGTCAAGGAAGCTATAAGGAAGGCCAAACCTTCAAGATCACTCGGACCCGACGGAATTGCCATGAAGATGCTGAAACACCTAGGCCACGAGGGGCACAAGTACTTGGCGGCTCTATTCAACCTCTCACTGTCCACCTTCGTTATACCAGATATCTGGAAACATGCGAATGTGGTCCCCCTCCTAAAACCTGGGAAGCCGGCAAATCAAGGAGACTGTTATCGTCCGATATCTCTCCTTTCGCCGGTAGTGAAGTTGTTAGAGGCTATTCTGCTCCCATATTATACTGCAAATCTGCAGCTGGCCAATCATCAACATGGCTTCCGTAAAAACCATAGCACAACATCAGCTTTGAACGCCATCACAACGCAGATTAACTTCGGTTTGAACCAACACCAACCAAACCACAGGACGGTTCTCGTGGCACTTGACCTGTCGAAAGCCTTCGACACAGTCAACCACGCCACACTCCTTGAAGACCTGGAGGAGACACCGCTTACTGCCGGCCTAAAAAGGTGGACCGCCAACTACTTGAACGGTCGGCTGGCGTCAGTGCAGTTTCGAAACGAGAGATGTAGACCTAGAAGAATTAGACAAGGGGTTCCGCAGGGTGGTGTTCTTTCACCCCTTCTGTTTAACTTCTACATCTCGAGCCTCCCTCCCCCACCAGAGGGGGTCTCCATCGTTTCGTACGCTGACGACTGCACTGTGATGGCCACGGGCAAAGGACCTTCGACGGACGAACTTTGTACTAGACTGAACGACTACCTGCGCGACATTCCCACGACAGCCGGTTCTACGTACCGGAATGACTCGGGGTTTCCCCGACCAAGGGCTGTTATTTCGCTACCCCCCCGCCTAAACCGTCAGTAATCTTCCCCCCAATAATGTCATCCTCCGAGCAGCTCCTTGCAGCGGGACTGCTCAAGACTCTCCTGATCCGGGCTGGTATTGAATCCAACCCGGGACCAAGAGAATGGATCTGCTGTATATGCTGGAAGAAAATTTATGTGAAACGCTCACACTCAGTACAATGCTCCAATTGCAATAGGTGGTTGCACCTAACAAGTTGCTCCGGACTAAATCCCTCTACCCATAGGCCCGCTAGTTTTTATAGAACTTTTGTGGCCCCTTGCTGTTCACGTCCTACGACGTCCCGTGGCCGTCGTCGATCAAGTATCGCTCCGCCGCATATGTCTGACTCTGTCACCTCAGTCTCCACGACTAGCATCACAAATGCACCTCAGCAAGTTGACCTTCCTAGCGGTCGCTCACGCTCCCAGGCGTCAACATCTCACACAGCAGCTCACAGCTACTCCCTACGTAGCACTTCCCAAGTGGTATTGAGCAATGCCGAGCGTCCGCTATCTCCCGCCCCCTCAGTCAGCCCCTCTTCTTCCAGCATCAGCACGAGTATAAGTCACAACCATCAGCTCCTGGTCCCTTATACTACGTGCACTGTTTGTCGGTTAAGATTATACACGCCTTTGGCATCGGTCAAGTGCAATAACTGCCTTGGCCTGTGTCATCTGCTTATATGCTCTGGACTCGCAAACAGGAACTTATGGACTGATACGTACGTTGCGCCATGCTGTCGAGCTACGCAACCTTCAACGTCATCTGAATCGCCTCTACCTTCTGGTAACGCGATTCCTTCGACTTCAAGAATGCGTCGTAGTGCGCGACCCAGCCTACTACCACCTAGGCATGCGCATCAGTCCCTGACCCCCAGCATCAACTCTACTCCCCCTTCGCACTTCGCAATCCTGCAATTTAATTGCAACGGCCTTACCGGCAAAATAGCTGAGATTACAAACCTCATGAAGCGACACAATATCAAAATCGCTGCTATTCAGGAGACAAAGCTCGGTGGAAGGTCAACTCTTCTGACCTGCAACGGGTACAATGTACACCGTTGTGATCGTGCGAGAGGGCTTGGGGGTGGTCTTGCATTCATCACGCATCAAACTGTGCAGTACCGTCTATTTGAGCCTGACATCGACCAGAGGGACACCACCTTAGAACGTCAAGGTATGGTTGTCCGGTCAGGCGATGTCGACTTGGAAATCATAAACGTATATATACCTCCTGTCACCTGCTGTCCCAGGGATTATCACCCTGACATTCGTGCGTTACTCAGGGGTGAGAACCGTGTTATCCTTGGTGACTTTAACGCACACCACGACCTGTGGCACTCCAGCTTACAGGCCGATGGTAGGGGGCAGGAGCTGGCTGACCAAATAGACGATTCGACGTTCTGCACAGTTAATGGGGATGCCCCCACTAGAGTGGCGGTAAACTGCTCTAGCTCGCCGGATATCACCATAGTCAGCGCAGGTCTTATAAACTGCGTTGACTGGCGACCGATGCTGACGCTTGCTTCGGATCACCTTCCCATTGCGCTCTCTATCGATCGCCCCACCGACTTTGTCACTTCTGACAATCGCACCTTTGTTAACTTTAACAAAGCCGACTGGGAAAGTTTCTTAACATCTACAGAGAGCGCCTTCGCTGCTCTCCCCACTCCGTCTGACGTACGAGAAGGGGAAAAGGCGTTTCGTATGGCCCTAGTTTCAGCCTCCCGCCAAAACATTCCGTCAGGTAGAATAAAGGAAGTACGTCCATTCTTCCCCGCAGAGGCAGAGGCCCTGGCAAATGAACGTGACCATATTAGACGCCTTGACCCTACGGATACCCAAATTAGGGATCTTAATGCGGAAATCAGACGCCTAGTAGATAAACACAAACGCGCTAAGTGGGAAGAGCACCTAAGGTCCTGTAACCTCTCGGCTGGGGTTGGCAAATTATGGTCGACGGTGAAATCTTTGTCCAACCCGACTAAACCCAACGACAAAATATCCATCGCCTTCGGCGATAAGGTTCACCTCTAATTTGCGACTCGCCGAACATCAGCATGGTTTCCGCAAAAACCACAGCACTACCACCGCGCTGAACGCCATTACCACTCAGATAGGGGACGGACTAAACCAAAAGCGTCCAAACCACAGGACAGTGCTAGTTGCGCTTGATTTGGCCAAAGCCTTTGACACGGTCAATCATGCTCGACTATTGGAAGACCTGGAAGATTCGTCCCTTCCCCCCTGTCTTAAACGTTGGACTGCCAATTATCTGAGTGGTCGTCAATCGTCGGTAGAATTCAGAGGCGCCCGATCAAAACCAAGAATAGTTAAACAAGGGGTGCCACAGGGTGGTGTCCTATCCCCGTTTCTATTTAACTATTATATATCGAAACTTCCCCCCCCCCCCCCACCAGAGGGTATCTCGATCGTCTCTTACGCCGATGATTGTACGATTCTGGCAACGGGCCCCTCCGTTGAAGAACTCTGCTCTCGCATAAACTCGTACCTCCCAGCCGTGTCGGAATTTTTCGCTGGTAGAAACCTGGCATTGTCACCGAATAAGTCCTCGGCTACCTTATTTACGACGTGGACAACGCAAGTGAACATGGAATTAGACGTCTACGTTGATAGTGTTAAGCTACCAACTGTCTCACACCCCAAAATCTTAGGGGTAACGTTTGATAACATGTTCAAATACGGCGCTCATGTTACCGCAATTGTCAATAAAGTCCAAAGCCGTAACAAAATCCTCAAGTCGCTAGCTGGCAGCACTTGGGGCAAAGACAAAGAAACGTTACTAGCTACATACAAAGCAATTGGTCAGCCGGTACTGAGCTACGCGACGCCTATATGGTCGTCGGGGCTGGCTGACACACACTGGACGAGGCTTCAGGTCTGCCAGAATACCGCCCTTCGAACCGCCACTGGGTGTCTTCTTATGTCTCCTGAGCACCACCTTCACAATGAAGCGAAAATGCTCGCCGTTAAAGAGCATAGCGAAATGCTGACCAGCCAATTCCTATTCAACTGTTGCAAACCGCAGCACCCGAACGGACGCCTGGTCAACGAAAATCCGCCCCCCAGGAGGATAAGAAGCCACCTACGCAAACACTTCGATGAGATCCGGCACCTGATTTCCACGCCGTTTGATCCTAAGGTGCACCGGCAGGCCCTCACCCTTATCCACACCGATTCGGTAAATTCCTATGTCAGCTCTATTCCAGCGAACGCCGTTCTTCAGGCAACAACTCCACCCGTTGCCGAAGAGGAGCGCGGGCTGCCTAGGTGAGACTAGAGTGATGCTGGCCCAACTCCGGTCTGGATATTGTAATAGGTTAAACTCTTACCTATCCAGACTGAACCCCGACTTGCCTAATGTTTGTCCGGCATGTGGCTTGTCCCCCCATAATACTAACCACCTTTTCGTCTGCTCAGCTGAGCCTACTCTTCTAACACCCATATCCCTCTGGTCCGCCCCTATCGAAGCCGCTAGGTTTCTAGGACTTCCGTTAGAAGAGCCTGATGACAATATTGGGTAGATGCTGACTACCTAGGCAGGGCTACGTGGCGTTACAACAACAACAACAACAACAACAATGAAAGACCTTGAAGACTCGTCCCTTATTCCCTGTCTTAAACGTTGGACTGCCAACTACCTGAGTGGTCGTCAATCGTCGGTTGAGTTCAGAGGCGCCAGATCAAAACCCAGAATAGTTAAACAAGGGGTGCAACAGGGTGGTGTCCTATCCCCGTTTCTGTTTAACTTTTATATACCTTAGGGCAGTGTTGGGCGTTAATCAATTAAATTTTTAATTGATTAATTAATTGATTAAGAAATTAATTGCAATTAAATCAATTGCAATTGAAGTAATTACAATTAAATAAATTGATTGCAATTGAAATTTAAATTGTTTGGTGCAATTAAGTTATTTACAACTAAACTAATTATATTTGAAAAAATTATAATTAATTTTTAATTGTATTATGAAGCAATTAAAGTATACGTTTGTATATATACATATATATACATATTTACATATATAATTTATCATTTTTTGTAAGTTTGATTTATTTCAAATATTGAAAATATATCAGGAGCACAGAATTTCTATGTAAGCAATTATAAAACAGCGAAATGAAAATTGAGCTAATACAGTTTTAGGCAAAATATAAAGACCTCAAACGAAAAGTTCTAAAATTTCTTTGACATAAATTTGTGATGAAATCTTGTGAAGCTATTAAGAATAATGTGATTTATGACTATATTAAGAGCATAAAAACTACAGTGGAAGTCAAAAGACTGTAGATACCCTTCATAGTGTAATTAAAATATCTCAACAGATCTGCTTTTTTCTGTGGTATCTGCCCTGATTCCTACAACCCTGTTATTTATACTGCACTTGACGGCGATTAAGGGCTATAAGGATTTTCTTTATAACATGTTATTCAATGCGCATCCCGCATGATCACAATCAATGCTCACGATAACCTCTATAACTGGTATCTGATCATGGGGAATACACAATGAAAGGAATTTCATATAAAACGAACTTAAAATTTGGCTTTCTGGTCAAAAAAGCCAATACCGGGAAGATTTCTTTTCGAAATTTTTGTTACATAATTCAAATGCAAGATTCGCCACCTTTAGGATCGGAGAAGAGTCAAAGCAAATTTCATTTTTATATTTTACCGAAAAAGCATAAGCTACACATGTAGGGTAAAATAATCCTACTAGTTTTTATATTTTTTTTTAAGTCATCTAAAAATATTTGGATACAATTTTTAGTTGCGGTCTTAATAGTTCAAACGTTGGTTTACTATTCATCCAACATTGAAAAAAGTTGTTGACGTTTTTGCCAGTGAATGTTGTTTTTTCGAAAAAATTCAATATTCAAAATTCAAATATTGCTATAAATGTAATAGGAGCACAGACATTTCATAGAGGCTATTATACAAAAAAAAGTTTAACTCAAAATCAAATTTCTGCCACAAACTTGTGTACATGCAGGGGGACAGTGAGGGGACAGTAACCTCTCCTCGACTCAACTTACTGTTGCATTAAAAGTAATTACAGTAGATAGTTTTTCTTGAAAATAATAGGTGTTGTTGTACTTTTCTAATAGTTAGTAATAATATTGATCTTCAAGTTGTCAAAGAGCTTATAACATATGTATACGCAGACTTGGAAAAAGATAAATCTAGATGGACTTTATGTAAAATACTGTTCAAAATGCCTTAAAACTATTTGTTTGCAAATGCAGTTGCAGGATTGCATTTATAAAAATCTTTTCAGCAAAATGGCAACACGTTCTACAATTGTATAGCAAATATTTACGAAAGTCGGCAATAAACTATTATCCAGATATCCGGATATGATGCGTTTGCATATCATTTACACCAAACGTACGCGGTACCTAAATTTTCAAAAATTAAAAAAAATATTAATTTTTTTTTTTGAGGACGCTACTGATTTTTTTTTTTTTGTCTAGGCTACTAGATGTTTTTTGTTATATTTCAGTCAAAACAAAAGTATCAGATATACATACATTACATGAAAGAATTATAAGACCAAACAATTTATTACTATACAAATGGTTTTGCGAAACGTTAGTTAATTCAACCGGCAGCAAAGATAAGAAGCGTTTTCATCAATGATGGTATGTATACACGACTCATTGCATTAAAACATAAAAATAATTTTATTTATTTACTTATACATAGGATTCTTCCCTTAAGCCACTATACTGGAATACATGGTCTCTTAAGTTACGTAATATTGCTTCAGTATGCTGACGGATAATTCGTTGTACCCGTTTAAGTATTGCTTGGAATTTCTTTTTTGTTAATTTTAATGTGTTTGTTCTATGTTAATTGTTATTAATTATTAATGTATACAAAAATGTAAAATGAATTCATAAATTGTAGACATAAAAATTGTTTGGTCTTATAATTCTTTCATGTAATGTATGTATATCTGATACTTTTGTTTTGACTGAAATATAACAAAAAACATCTAGTAGCCTAGACAAAAAAAAAAAAAATCAGTAGCGTCCTCAAAAAAAAAAATTAATATTTTGTTTAATTTTTGAAAATTTAGGTACCGCGTACGTTTGGTGTAAATGATATGCAAACGCATCATATCCGGATATCTGGATAATAGTTTATTGCCGACTTTCGTAAATATTTGCTATACAATTGTAGAACGTGTTGCCATTTTGCTGAAAAGATTTTTATAAATGCAATCCTGCAACTGCATTTGCAAACAAATAGTTTTAAGGCATTTTGAACAGTATTTTACATAAAGTCCATCTAGATTTATCTTTTTCCAAGTCTGCGTATACATATGTTATAAGCTCTTTGACAACTTGAAGATCAATATTATTACTAACTATTAGAAAAGTACAACAACACCTATTATTTTCAAGAAAAACTATCTACTGTAATTACTTTTAATGCAACAGTAAGTTGAGTCGAGGAGAGGTTACTGTCCCCTCACTGTCCCCCTGCATGTACACAAGTTTGTGGCAGAAATTTGATTTTGAGTTAAACTTTTTTTGTATAATAGCCTCTATGAAATGTCTGTGCTCCTATTACATTTATAGCAATATTTGAATTTTGAATATTGAATTTTTTCGAAAAAACAACATTCACTGGCAAAAACGTCAACAACTTTTTTCAATGTTGGATGAATAGTACACCAACGTTTGAACTATTAAGACCGCATATATGTAAAATATCTTTTGCATTTGTGACTGAAAGCAAACATCCTTGCTTTAGTAAAATGTAGGAAACAAAATTCTAAATTATAAAAGAGTGACACGTTTCTTCTCGATAGTGACGTTTAGCTTTTCCAAAAAATGGGTCCTATAGATATCAGAGCGAATTCCCATTTTCATATAGAAAGCAGGAATTTTGAAGTACGTATACCTCCTAATCAATTATTCGCACATGACCAAAATATTACCTTTTCAAGGATACATACAGTATTCTTATTATTTTATACATAAACTTTTTCGATATATAGGAGCTTTATGAGCTCTCACACAAATAATGAATTGAACGTGATTTTGAAAATTTCCTATGGTCTTTTTTTTTCTCAACACTGTATTAACAGAGTTTTTATTTAATTATAAATATCTACATACTTTCATGAAAATTCTGTGCCCCTGATAATTTGTACTGAATATTTGAAAGAAATCAAGCAATTTTTTTTGGATATATGGCCGACATGTTAGTCGAAATATAACTTAATTGTTAAATTCGTTAGAAAATTTAAATTAATAAATTATTAATCGTAATAAACGATTAATAATTTATTAATTGTTAATTGCGAGCATTGCAATTGATTAATTATTAATTGTAACTTTTTATCATTCGAATTAACAATTGATAATTGTAGAAGTTGCAATTAACAACTATTTAATTGTTAATTGTTTTCACAATTTTAACTTGCCCAACACTGCCTTAGGGGTGACGTTTGATAACATGTTCAAATACGGCGCTCATGTAACCGCAATTGCCAATAAAGTCCAAAGCCGTAACACAATCCTGAAGTCCCTAGCTGGCAGCACTTGGGGTAAAGACAAAGAAACGTTACTAGCTACATATAAAGCAATTGGCCACCCGGTACTGAGCTACGCGACGCCAATATGGTCGCCGGGGCTAGCTGACAAACACTGGACGAGGCTACAGGTCTGCCAAAACACCGCCCTTCGTACCGCCACTGGGTGTTTTCTCATGTCTCCTGAGCATCACCTTCATAACGAAGCAAAAATGCTCGCCGTTAAAGAGCAAAGCGAGATTGTTGACCAGGCAATTCCTGTTCAACTGTTGCAAACCGCAGCATCCGAACGGACGCCTGGTCAACGAGAATCCGCCCCCAGGAGCATAAGGAGGCATCTACGCAAACACTACGATGAGATCTGGCACCTGATTTCCACGCCGTTTGATCCTAAGTTGCACCGGCAGACCCTCACCCTCATCCACACGAATTAGGTAAATTCTTATGTTGGCTCTCTCCCGGTGAACGCCGCTCTTCAGGCAACAACACCACCCGTTGCCGAAGAGGAGCGCGAGCTGCCTAGGGAGACTAGGGTGATGATGTGCAACTCGATGGTTGATCTACGGATATGATGCCTCTCACCTCTCATTACCCATCTCTTCTTTCCTTTCGGAAGGAGGGATGACATGACCTAGAAGGTTGCAGTGGTCATAACAAATCGCTACCACGACAGTCGGGCAGTACCGCAAGGGAGTACCGGAGCGTACCGGATTCATATCCGGCCAAGGACTGTTAATTCGACAACACTCCCCAAAACCTTCGGGGAGTGATTTTGTTGCTACAACAACAACAACTAGGGTGATGCTGGCTCACCTCCGGTATGGATATTGTAATAGATTAAATTCTTACCTATCCAGACTGAACCCCGACTTGCCTAATGTTTGTCCGGCATGCGGCTTGTCCCCCATCTTTTTGTCTGCTCAACCGAGCCTACTCTTCTAACACCCATATCCCTCTGGTCCTCCCCTGTTGAAGCCGCTAGGTTTCCAGGACTTCCGTTAGAAGAGTTTGATGACAATATTGGGTAAGGTTGATACTGACTACCTAGGCAGGGCAACGTAGTGCTACAACAACAACAACAACATTGACACCCAACCATCTGTTCTTGCTGAGGAAGAACGTGTCCTTCCGAGGGAAACTAGAGTCATGCTGGCACTACTCCGGTCTGGATATTGCAATAGGCTGAACTCCTATTTATCCAGACTGAACCCCACCATACCGCACACATGCCCTGCATACGGTATGGCCCTTGTTGTTGTTGTTGTTTTAACAACCATCGAGTTGCACATCATTACCTTTGTGCATATTGGTCGCCTCTTACGACCGGTATGCCTACCGCGGGCATATTCTAAGCCCCAACCCGAAGGGGTATGGCCCTTCATGACACACAACATCTCTTCTCCTGAACACACTCTTCTAACTCCATTATCACTCTGGTCCAACCCTGTTGAAACTGCGCGTTTCCTCAGACTCCCGTTAGAAGAGCTTGATGACAATTAAGAGTGAACTGGCCCTTTGGGCAGCGCGAAGCACTGCTAACAACAACAACAACAGTAGAAGGTTTCGTAGCACGAGCATATTAGCGATTTCTGGAAGAAGGGGGCTAGAATCGGCGGACGCTCAGCATTGCTCAGATCCAGTAAGGAGATGCCACGTAAGGAGTAGCTGTGAGCTGCTGTGTGAGATGTTTACACCAGTGGGCGTTATCGCCCGCGGGAATAGTCTTCTTGCTGAGGTGCATTAGTGTTGCTAGTCGTAGAGACGGTAGTGACAAAGTGAGAAATAGGTGCAGAGCGATACTTGATCGGTGACAGCCGACGACGTCCTAGGACGTAAACAGCAAGGGGCTACAAATGACCATTGAACACGGAGCCGACAGACCCTAATGGGGTTCATTAAACAAAGGGAAGCACTGTTAATAACAAAAACGACTTCAACTCTTGGCAACGGCCCTTGGCAATACGTGACACGGGATACGTATTTATTTGTAATACCCTATTGAAATCAGCACTTGAGGACCACGATGCGGTAATGTTTCGGTGTTATTAAATCTAGAAGCTATTCATTACATAACTTCAGGTCATGAAATAACAATGATTTTAGCTTCATATATTTCACTCTTTTAAACACATGACCAAGGCTATTTAATACAAATATACCAACGAAACTCTATATAAGCTTACAGTGAAAGAAACTCCCTCGACTGAACCTGTAGCGAAACACCGATCTCCGGCATTGCATGCTCCACTTAATATTTGATGACAATTCATTTCCCTATTATGCTAAACCATGTTCGGTAAACCGTAGGTAGATGAGAGGTGAAAAATACTATGATTGTAGAAGAGATGGATATATACCGATAATGTGGACCGTACTCGATTGTTTTAAGGCTGTGTGACGTTACACTATTTTATAGAATTGCGCTTATATCTATCATATCCCAACTAAAGACCCCTGTACAGTTCTTCGTGAACGTGAGCGTGAATCTTTGGTGAGTATATGCAAAATCGTATTTTCACGGGGAATATTTTAGATGATGCACCGAGCCTAGGTTTTTTTTATTTTTTTTGAGATGTAGAGAGGGTCGCACAGAACACAAAACAAAAGACCGAACTTGGAGGCAAGCTATATATTGTGGGAAAAAATCGGGCAAACTTTTAGAGAGGGATCCAATTGATAGGAAAAAACGGTCTTTTCAGGATGGTAGAGGGACCTCTCCTGATCACAAATATATATATCCTAGGGTGCGCAAGTGTATAGTTTTGGAGTTATTTCATGTTAAAAGTTGAAAATTTGCCCAAATTCTACAGCAAATATCACCTTAATTTTCGCAGTTTTTCTTAAATATGTATACGCGTTTGTTTGCATTATATAAAATACCACCCACATTAATCATTTGTTGCAATAATTTTGCAATATTTTGTGCAAAATCTCACAATTAAATAAGTTAACAATCGCGCTTCCATTTTCTCGAACATTTTTTTCTATGTATGTGAGGACACTGTTTGTGTCATAACAAAACAGTGATGCCAGAGCTGAAAAAATATAAAGTACCCACAATAAGAGGTTCCAGGGTCCGATACATGTTTTTTATGTGCAGAACACCTTTCCGCATTGGCAGCCTTCGGCCGCGCTTCAAAAAATAACACTGGGCTACGCCATGCCCACTCCGGGTGTGTGCCATACCCGTGGCTACCGCCACTTTTTTTCGCTTGGATGGTTAGCAGCCAAAATAATTAAAATACTGCAATAAATTTTATAATATTTGTACAATCATTAATTCAGTTTATAAGTTATCTGAATGAGGTGGAAAGTATATGAAGAACGTTTAAAATAGCAAGGATCTCCAATTTGTGGCACCAGCAACAGTACAACATGAACAACGGACAGCCGGTTCTACGTACCGGAATGACTCGGGGTTTCCCGGACCAAGGGCTGTTATTTCGCTACCCCCCTGCCTAAACCGTCTGTAATCTTCCCCCCAATAATGTCATCCTCCGAGCAGCTCCTTGCAGCGGGACTGCTCAAGACTCTCCTGATCCGGGCTGGTATTGAATCCAACCCGGGACCAAGAGAATGGATCTGCTGTATATGCTGGAAGAAAATTTATGTGAAACGCTCAAACTCAGTACAATGCTCCAATTGCAATAGGTGGTTGCACCTAACAAGTTGCTCCGGACTAAATCCCTCTACCCATAGGCCCGCTAGTTTTTATAGAACTTTTGTGGCCCCTTGCTGTTCACGTCCTACGACGTCCCGTGGCCGTCGTCGATCAAGTATCGCTCCGCCGCATATGTCTGACTCTGTCACCTCAGTCTCCACGACTAGCATCACAAATGCACCTCAGCAAGTTGACCTTCCTAGCGGTCGCTCACGCCCCCAGGCGTCAACATCTCACACAGCAGCTCACAGCTACTCCCTACGTAGCACTTCCCAAGTGGAATTGAGCAATGCCGAGCGTCCGCTATCTCCCGCCCCCTCAGTCAGCCCTTCTTCTTCCAGCATCAGCACGAGTATAAGTCACAACCATCAGCTCCTGGTCCCTTATACTACGTGCACTGTTTGTCGGTTAAGATTATACACGCCTTTGGCATCGGTCAAGTGCAATAACTGCTTTGGCCTGTGTCATCTGCTTATATGCTCTGGACTCGCAAACAGGAACTTATGGACTGATACGTACGTTGCGCCATGCTGTCGAGCTACGCAACCTTCAACGTCATCTGAATCGCCTCTACCTTCTGGTAACGCGATTCCTTCGACTTCAAGAATGCGTCGTAGTGCGCGACCCAGCCTACCAACAACCTAGGCATGCGCATCAGTCCCTGACCCCCAGCATCAACTCTACTCCCCCTTCGCACTTCGCAATCCTGCAATTTAATTGCAACGGCCTTACCGGCAAAATAGCTGAGATTACAAACCTCATGAAGCGACACAATATCAAAATCGCTGCTATTCAGGAGACAAAGCTCGGTGGAAGGTCAACTCTTCTGACCTGCAACGGGTACAATGTACACCGTTGTGATCGTGCGAGAGGGCTTGGGGGTGGTCTTGCATTCATCACGCATCAAACTGTGCAGTACCGTCTATTTGAGCCTGACATCGACCCGAGGGACACCACCTTAGAACGTCAAGGTATGGTTGTCCGGTCAGGCGATGTCGACTTGGAAATCATAAACGTATATATACCTCCTGTCACCTGCTGTCCCAGGGATTATCACCCTGACATTCGTGCGTTACTCAGGGGCGAGAACCGTGTTATCCTTGGTGACTTCAACGCACACCACGACCTGTGGCACTCCAGCTTACAGGCCGATGGTAGGGGGCAGGAGCTGGCTGACCAAATAGACGATTCGACGTTCTGCACAGTTAATGGGGATGCCCCCACTAGAGTGGCGGTAAACTGCTCTAGCTCGCCGGATATCACCATAGTCAGCGCAGGTCTTATAAACTGCGTTGACTGGCGACCGATGCTGACGCTTGCTT
This sequence comes from Sphenella marginata, assembly GCA_951509765.1. Lineage (NCBI taxonomy): Eukaryota > Metazoa > Arthropoda > Insecta > Diptera > Tephritidae > Sphenella > Sphenella marginata. Next base: position 56,605,689 of record OX608081.1, read on the forward strand.
CGGATCACCTTCCCATTGTGCTCTCTATCGATCGCCCCACCGACTTTGTCACTTCTGACAATCGCACCTTT